>CM055267.1:85972857-86050118 GCA_029237695.1 Conchocele bisecta | reverse complement strand
TATATATAAGAACTCTGATCAAACAATTATACTATCTATACAGGGTGTAAAAATTAGCTGTCAATCATTCTCATTTTTCTATTTCAGTAGTATATAAGAGTCACAATGATACCATCACCTCTGGAAGGTACCAGCTACGCGCGGCACCTTCCACAGCATGATGGTATCATTTGTGACTCTTATATACTACTACCGCGAGACCATATATTTATGACATGAGAAGATACACCCTATTAGAGATAAAAATCCCTATGTTATACTCAGTATATATATACAACATAATGGTTCTAGTTAAGTGTGCGTGGTTGAAGACAGGTAGTCACGAGAGATGTTTTCGCACCGGTATTTACGAATATTGCAAACATCACCGTGCATGGATGCGAAGAGGTTCCGTTTCACCTCGCCCATGTCGACATTGTGGGGTAGGGACCAAAGCCGAGTCACTGCTATGTCCACCATGCGTGGCACTCAGGCTACTCATCGAATGGTTAACAAGGGATTACGTGCTCGCAAGTATTATCGTTTAGTAATAATTCAAATCGGAAAGTCAGTTAGAAAGATAGAATCGATCTAATAAGTCACGGTGTTTCTACAGCATTAAAACACTGTAAAAAACATTATCAAACTGATTTTATAAAATTGAACAGAAAAAACAAGTACCAATATTATTAGAGAAAATGGATAATACAATACAATTGGAATTGAAAATTTTTAATGACTGTGTTGAAGAAGTTTACGAAGCTTACGGGGGTTATAATCCTGTATATAAATTCTATAAAATGAGAACACTAGGCGATATCGAATATATGAAATACCAGCGTAATTTATTACACTCCGATAAAAACGTTACATTTACAATATTATACCGGCAATTATGTCAACTATACAAGAGGCAAATACAAACATTAAGACGGATAATGCGTATCGGATATGAAACTAAGGTGTATTATATAAAAAATTTAAAACCCAACGATTCGTTTACGAATGTACATTTCTACGATATAGCTTATAAAGATATTGAAAAATTATTATTGAAAAAAACAAAACTACTAATTAATTTATAGCCGAGTGTATTTTCCTTATCGAAGGTATGTCAACGGGCTATCTGAAATTATTTTTCATCAACCTCGAGCGGTCTTATAGGAACGCCGTTGTCATACTTTGAGTGTATTTTTCCTTATCGGTGGTATGTAAACTGGCAATCTGAATTTAGTTTTGTATCAACCTCGAGCGGTCGGACTCGGAACGCCGTTGTCATGCAGTTGTTTACCATAGCGACAATTACGGGTTATGCATATTTATAACCGAGTTTATTTCTATGTAAACTGGCAATTTATTTTTCATCAACCTCAAGCGGTCGGACTCGGAACGCCGTTGTCATGCAGTTGTTTACCATAGCGACCACATTTGTAGGGATAGAAATAAATAAATAAAAATGTTTAGCTCCAACCGCGGCGCGAACCCACGACCCTCGTCTCTATAGAGTATCGCCTTAACCCACACGACCACGTAGGCTGATAAACATTACCTAGTGTTGTACAATTATCGATTTACGACAATGTTTCAATTACACAGGTTATGAACCATGCGTAAATTGATAGCCGAGGTAAACAGACAGTTATTTATAGCCGAGTGTATCAATTTACACAGGCGATTACAGTGTAATCCTCGACTGAATTTAGTTATGCGATTACGGCGTAATTCTCAGTGAAAAACACATGTTGTATAGGTATGTAAATTTGTTTACTGCACCAATATAATTATTTTATAAAATATCACAATGGTGCTGTAACATTTCTTCCGACTTTATCTCCAAGTTTTTCCCTAAATATACCCAATCAGTACACTCAATTTTGGGCATGGTGGCGCGCGCCTTGATTATTCTTATATATTTTTTAATTTTTCATATCTCCCCATTTCTTCCACCACGGATTCAAACTCTAAATTTGATATTTTCTTATCGGCCAACGCTTTGGACACCATAACGTCGATGGTATTTTCTTCCACCTGGCGAGAACAGATATTCTATCATGTTTTCTACATTTTTTCTCGAGTTTTCCACCCGACGCCCTAATTACCATACACAACAACCCAGAAACGGCCGACACCGCACATAAAATCCCCGCTACAGGAACCGTTATAATGGTGGATATAGTTGCAGCTGTCCCCGCCCCACACAACACAGAAACACTCGCTAGAGCCGTGCTAGATGCTTCATCCGTGTTTACCGCGCGTCTATATTTTTTAGCGTTTCTTTTTCTATTTGTATATTCTCTAACTAAAATATCCTGCATAGCGACGATATTATTCAACCTAAAATCTGAACTTCTTTCGTTAATTGTACACAGTGTTGATGGAGTGGTATTGACAATTGGAAGCGTTGATTCGTTCATGATTTTCAATATATTAGTATTTACAAATAAGTTCAATTAACAATGAGACAATAGTGGAAGAACTCTCTGGGTCACCGATTTTCGTAACAAAGTTAATAACACTACCTTTGGAAAGTCTAATTCGATCATAACCTGAGAACGAAACCACCGTCGAACTATCTCCAGAGATTTTAGTGACTCCAACCCCCGTTCTTCCCCATCTACTACAATAGTTATCGCTACCGCGCCCACAGGTTTACAACTAGCATTAACCGAGCAGACCGCCATTTGGATAACTTCACCTGCAGCTGTCATAGTGTATCCCCCACATTTATTACTCGCTTTGGCACCGAACGAATATTCATAGTGCCCCTCAACCAATGGGCCCCGCTTCTCAGCCCAAACTGCTATGGCACGTTTTAGCGTTTTCATTGTTCGCACTATTCCGGCAAGCGCACTGTTTGAGGTATATGCCTCAGTACGAATCTTATAAGAGGCCTCCTCAAGAGCTTTGGTCGCGGCTATACGATCATGTTTCAGCTTATCGGAAACTTCAGTTATCTTTCCGTCTAGTTCGGTAAGTGCCGCTTCTCTGCTGAAAGAGTCCTCTAAGCGCAACGCATCATAAGCCTCCGTAATGGTCGCCTGGTGGCCTTCTAGGGCTTTCTCAACACCCGACCGGGCCTCTTTTTGAAATTCGGTTATTTTCCCGTCTAGTTCAGCAACCGCCGCTTCTCTGATGAAAGAGTCCTCTGAGCGCAACACCTCATAAGCCTTCGCAAGGGCTGCCTGGTGGTCATCTCGGGCTTTCTCAATACCCGACCGGGCCTCTTTTTGAAATTCGGTTATTTTTCCGTCTAGTTCACCAACCGCTGCTTCTCTGAGAGAGTCCTCTGAGCGCAACACCCTATAAGCCTCCGCGATGTCCGCCTGGTGGTCTTCTCGGGCTTTCTCAATACCCGTTCTGACCCCCTCAACCCCCAACCGGGCCTCTTTTCGAAATTTGGTTATTTTTTCGTCTAGTTCAGTAAGTGCCGCTTCTCTGTTGAGAGAGTCCTCTGAGCGCAACGCCCCATAAGCCTCCGCAATGGCCTCCTTGTGGTCTTCTCGGACCCCCTCTACCCCCGACCTGTTCTTTTTCAGAAATTCGGCTATTTTTCCGTCTAGTTCAGTAAGTGTCGCTTCTCTGTTGAGAGAGTCCTCTAAGCGCAACGCATCATAAGCCTCCGCAAGGGCCTCCGCAAGGTTCGACTGGTGGTCTTCTCGGACTTTATCAATACCCGACCGGGTCTCTTTTCGAAATTTGGTTATTTTTTTATCTAGTTCGGCAACCGCCGCTTCTCTGATGAGAGAGTCCTCTGAGCGCAACACCTCATAAGCCTCCGTAAGGTCCGCCTGGTGGTCTTCTCGGGCTTTCTCAATACCTGACGTGGCCTCTTTTCGAAATTTGGTTATTTTTTTGTCTAGTTCGGTAAGTGCCGCATCTCTGATGAGAGAATCCTCTAAGCGCAACGTATCATAACCCTCCGTAAGGGCCGACTGGCGGTCTTCTCGGACTTTATCAATATCCGACCTGGTCTCTTTTTGAAATTTTGTTATTTTCCCGTCTAGTTCGGTAAGTGTCGCTTCACCGATGAGAGAGTCCTCTAAGCGCAACGCATCATAAGCCTCCGTAAGGTCCGCCTGGTGGTCTTCTCGGACTTTATCAATCCCCAACCGGGCCTCTTTTCGAAATTTGGTTATTTTTTCACCTAGTTCGTTTAGTTCCGTATGCGTTTCTTCACAACTTTGTGTATTCACAGCCAGGGCATATTCTCTAAGTTGTGATAGTAGACTCTTGTGAATCTCGTCCGTGGCCACCGATATAGTTCTATTGATCAAGCCTTTGTTTTTTTTGGGTAGTTAAAAAGTCGCCCTCTGTCGGGATGAATCCCCCTTCTGTCGGTTCCAAATTCTTTGAATTTGTCACCCAATCGGAAGAACTACCTGGTCCGTATATACTCATTTTCAATAATGTTGATAATATATATATTACGAACATGCGTTTAATTCTAAATAATTTTCTTAAAATTAATTAATTTGAAATTTCTAGGACGACCGAAATCGGGTAATCGTTCTTCAACTTTCTCGCTTGATCATCGAGAATAGAGACCGTAAATTCGTGGATGTGTCCCGTTTCCAAAACTTTCATCTCGGGGTGTGGGAAGTCTAAGGTCACAGTCTCACCAAAGAAACAGTCGCCGGCGGGCACGGTTTTCAGTAATGTGCTGGGAGTGCCGTCAACCGTGTTGTACGATGTGTTCACCCGATCCATGTGCACCCCGAGAGTTTTTGTGAAGGCAAAGTTTACTGGGGTCATCCCAGTGATCGACCCCACAACAAACCGTTCACCCTCGTTGTAAGGGGGTGAACGGTTTAATCTTAACATTGAGGCCAACCCCGGGGTGATATCTATTTTTTTTATAAACGTACAATGTCGCAAACCCCGTGGCTTTTTCGATTTCGAGAGCGGCTAAACCAGGAATCTTCTCCGCTATTAAAGCTTGGAGATCTCCGAAACCCCAAAGGCCAGGACTTTTGAATGAATAGGGTCGTCTAAATCTAAAGGATCTACGGCTCTAATTCTCTCGTACGTTTTGAGGTTTTTCCATCCAACCGTGAACGTGATTGATCTAAGGCCTACCCGGCGTTGTCCGCAGCAGTTGTCTATTAATTTTTGAAGTTCACAACTCCCTTTTTGAACATTAGTAATAGTAGCAAACATAATAATATCTTTCAATGGATACAAAAGCATTTAGATTTAACTCTAATGCAAAGTACGCGGTCGGTGGTAAATACACGCAAAAAGACGTTGTTAACCGCCTTGTACACCCAACCGTAACGGTTAGACCGGACAGTGGCTTTGCCACCAATTTCCCTAACACGTTTGAGAAATATGTAGTTCCAAAGACTACTAGTCAAGATGTATTACTAAGATGGGAGTTTTCCCATATGAACTTCTGGCAGAACCAGCTAAATTTCGCTGTATGGTGCGCAACGGCCGGATGCGGAGTTTCGCATCAAGACCATTTGACATCCGAGAATATCATGCTCCGAAGTGTCTACAACTTTCACGTGTATTACACAATTAGGAGGATTCTCAAAGAACTAGGTATCCACTGCCTCAAGACGATGGCTGGGATCCCATTTCCAGCGCATACGACCTTAAGGCGTTCGAAAGATTGTGTAGCGAATTTGGGGTATCAAAAGACGCCGACTGGAGACAGAAAGTATACACCCCGACCAACAGTTTAGGGTTAGTTCACCTTAAAGGCTTAGTTAGTGGGGAGCGTCTGGATAAAGTTCCAGTATATTTTTCAGGGCTATGGAGCGCTCGAGGGGCCACCCCACCACCAGTTAGAAAAATGGCAACATGGACTAAATATAATTATAAGTTGAATAAGATGACGTTCGGTGCTGAAGTGCTGGTGGACTTGCGTGTAATGATGGTGATTGCCATTCGCTGCCTACTAAAGTAGCCCATGTGGAATACCTAGACCTGGGTGATACTCCACAGATGCGAAATGCTTGGACCACATTTATGTTAGATGAAAGCACTGGATTTACGCAGGGTGGGGTTATTCGTCTCAACGAATCCATTCGCATATACGTATGGGCAATCCTCGCCTCACAGAAGCAAACGCGCAGCGCTATACTTGGTACGGGAACGGCCTTTGACGCACAAAAACAGTTCTTGGCACTTGTCGAGGACGCCATCTCAGCTAAGGTGGACCTCCAGAAGGCGATCCAGAATTATCAAGACGTTTTGCAGACTGCCCGCACCCCGGTAGACTACGCATTTGGAATAGGTCTTTATATGGCGCCGAGCAATATGATACTACGAGACGACCCGGTTGACGGTTACAATAATCAGATCGTAGTCGCAACCACCAATCAAAAAATCGGCCGCAACGGGAACGTGAACACGGGTATCATCAAGCTCCCACCCAAGATGATTGGGAGCGGAGTTGTAAATTCAAATAAATTTGAAAAAGATTTCATAAAACACACAAAACACAAAATGGATACACCTCCCTCAACACAATCGAACCCAGTACCCCCAATTCGTAAATTGGATGCACCATCGAGTTCCATCAACAATGTTGAAACACCAATCGAGATTGGAAGCACAACACACGAGGAGGAGAAATTAGCGCTCGTCGTCGCCCTCGTGGCGATCGGACTATTTACGCTTTGGTTTTAGGAACTCTCTGGCGAAGAATAGTAGGAGACCGGCGATGGCCACGATTAAAGCCCAGGTATTCTCGGCGAGCCATCCGACCGTTTTTGATAATATAGATAACAAGAAGGAGAGGAGACCTCCTATCAAACCAGGCAGCGCGGCAGCCAACTTTCCTGCTAATTTAGCCAGGAGACTGGCGAGGGCTTTTAGTTGTTTTTTATCCACTCCTTGGCTCCGCCGGATGGCGCGGGTGCTGGTGCGGGTGCTGGTGCTGGTGCGGGTGCTGGTGCGACACCAACATTGACAGCTACAAATAGAGACGATATAGATAGAATTAGGGTCGATATAATCATGCTGAAAGCTGCGATGATGGTTACTATCGTGACGCCCTTCTCTCTGAACAGAGTGCGAAGACGCTCACCGAGTGTCGTGTCCTCGTGCAGAACCCTCGAGATTGTTTCGCGGCGTTTGTTGATCCGCTCGGTAGATTCTCTATCGTCACGGACTTCCCCAAGTTTTCTTTCTTCTAGCGCGATATGTTTGTCCAGCGCCGTGAGTTTGGAGAGGTTATTGACCAGTTCGCCCCGGACCGTTCGCAGAACCTTATCGAGTCCCAGGAGTTCGCGAAGAGGTAATTGTGGGTCATATTTCGTGCCGTTCATTTCGTTGACCGTAGTTTCCACTGTGTTAATAGCGTCGGTGGCTATACGAGGGACATCGCTGAGCTCGCTCATTTCTATAGCGGCGGCCGTCTTCGCCAGCGTTTCGTCGGTAGACTGTAGGGTTTTTTACCATTTGTTGAGGCAGCTGCGACCGATCATCGATCACTCCGAGAGCTCGAGCGAGGGATACTCCATATCGGTTCACGGAAGAGGGGCTGAGGAACCGGGTCGGGTCGTTCTTGTACGTCAGCAACTTCCACCTATTACCCCATTTAACCCACAAGTCTCCTCTTTTAGTGCTGCGGAACTCCAACGTGGCCTTGATGCCGTTTTTAGACACCTCACTCTCCCACCGTTTCACCAGAGAATCCGTTTCCTTGAGAGGCGCCAGCTCATTCTTGGAGATCCCCGCAGGAATCTCGGCACCGCCCGCCCATGCCGGAGTTGCGGATGGAGCCTCCCACATAGGGACGCCTGGAACAAACAAAGGTGTATTTTGGGGAGGCGTCCCTATGAAGGTCGTTTCGTCATAGTTATCGATGTCATCATCGATATCATCATCATCGCGGAAATCGTCTCTGCCGATTTAATCCATGTTAATATCGTAATCATCCATATTAATTACTTAAAATTAATTATTTATTAAAGACAAAACCATACGGGTTTAATATAGATTCACTAAATTATGTCTTCGAGTCAATACGGTCGCAAACTCAATCCATACCGCAGACTGCGTGAGCCCCTCGGGGCAAAAGGCGTGAGACAGAGTGTCGTTATTACGAACAACCCATCGACGATCGACAAGAACCAGCAGCTCTTGGTCCGCTTCCCCAACCTCGGAGCTAACGATGTCATTGTGCCGGGTACTGTTCGCCTCGCTTTCACTATTTCACTGACGTTGACGGACGAGGACCGAACCGTCGTTCAGAACCTTGGTCGCGCCATTGTCAAGAAGACCATGATAAAGATTTCTGGTAATGAGGTGATGTCGATCGATGACAGCGACGTCTACCATTGTTATCAGGACCTATGGTTGACGGCGCAAGAGCGCGAAAACACTGTCTATCAGGGTATTGACACCAGCAAAAATAAGAACGTAACCAAACTTAGAATCGGGTCTGCTAACAAGGCAGATAACAACGCGAGTGACAATGCGGTCGCGGGCGCTTACGGCAACCGCTTCTACATCCCGCTCGACTTTGAGTTGCTGGAGAGTCACATGCCCTACTATCAGAGCGCTTTGGCTGACCGCCTCGAATACGAACTAACGTTCAACGACTACGGCCGAGTTCTCATAGCCACCGACATGTTATCGACGTATACGATCGACAAAGTTTCGCAGGAGTACGACATGGTCACGATGCCCGAACTCGCGCGATTGATCAGAACCCAGTACGCCGGGCGTGTTGCCATACTTTACGACCGAGTTCTTCGCCATCGCAAGATGACGAAAGACAAAGGCGACACATTGTGGAATATTAACGTCAACGTACCCGCCCGCTCGATGAAAGGTATACTGATGTTGTTCGAGGATGCTCGGTTCGCGTTCAGTGCTAGAAAAACCGACAAATTCTATAACCCCAAAATCACGAAGGTAGAGGTGACGATCGAGGGAGTACCCAATCAACTCTACAGCGTGGGTCTTCGCGCGCACCAGCAGTGGGACGAAGTAAGAAAGCAGTTTGCTGCCGGCTCCAAGCGCTCTCCGGAGGTTGCAGCATTTGCCAAAGACCTGCATCTCTCGGCCGTCTCCCTCGCGGATTTCCTGAATACCAAATACGCGTTATGGCTAGACATGCGAGCCAGCGACGACGACCAAATACACGGCAACGGCGCCAAGTTGAGAATGCTAGCGAGGGTGTGACGATCCAGATAACCAAAGAGGCGGACGGAGCCGGGCCATTGAACGTGTACTTATATATAATTACAGACGCACAACTCAACATCGAAGATGGTCGATACGTCTCAGCACTCTACTAAATCTAACGATTTATTAATTAATTTTAAGAAAATTAACAATCAATACCAATTCACGATTGGAGATGCCCACTCTGGGCAGACAGGATGTGGAAAAACGGTTTTCATCCTAGACTTGCTCGAGGGCTCCTACCGCGATGCCTTTCGTCATATTGTGATCCTGTGTCCCACTGTGCGGCACAACGATACTTATCAGCGGCGCCCGTGGATATGGACCGACCCTGAGGTATACGTTATTGACCCCGGTGATAGGCTTCACGATTGGTTGCGTGGTTTATACCAAAAATTCCAGGGTGAGCCCACCCTATACGTGATTGACGATTGTTCGGCCAAGGCGGCGATGACCAAAAAGAAGGACATGCTCTCTGAGCTCGCATTTTCTGGCCGCCATGCTAGGCAAAGCGTATGGATATCCACTCAAAAGTACAACGCCGTCCTCAAGGATCTGCGCGAGCAAACGAAATGGGTCGCCCTCTTTCACTGCAAGGACCGAGACTCATTCGAGACTGTCTTCGAGAGAATGACGTTATCCCAACGCGCGAGGAGCGCCTGGAGGTTCGACAGATGCTTTCGGAAACTAAGCACGCCGAGCTTTTGCTAAAGACTGATCAACCAACTGCTTACGAAATTATCAATTAATTTTATAATTAATTAGCAATTACTTAACGCTCGTTAGTAATTACCGAGTAAATGCTTAACAATTAATTTAAGAAAATTAGTAATTACTGAACAATGCTGAACAAATGCTTAACAAATGTTGAACAAATGCTGAACAATGGTTAACAATGTTGACAATTTGGTGCTCCGCTGCGAGCTTTGTTGCGAGCATAATGGTGATCATAAGTATCGGGTGGTGCGCTTGGCAATATGTTAAAGTGATGAGACTTGTTAGAATAGTTAAATTAATTTTAAGAAAAATGAACTGCGACGAACTTCTCGATCAGCTAATGGAAGAAACCTCAACTCCGACTGCCAACACAGATAATGATCCGACAGAGCAATCGGAATCAACTCCAACGGCGGTTGGTATTGGGTTGAGTGCAACGACTCCGAATGAAAATAAATATGCGGCGCGACGAGAGCGGCTAGCTGCGCTGGTTGCTGGGGGGCAATCGGAGCATTATCTCGGTAGGCGTCTCTCAGTTTTTCAGGTGGATAAGATGTCAGATGCGGAGATCGATAAAATGTATGCGCGATACGAATCTAGGTTAGGTGCGGAGATGACAAAAACTCTCGGATCGGCGGCTATTCATTTGTACGCAACCGCCGTTAGTATACTTCTCCCTATACCAAACACCGCGGGATTGATTGACGATCTAGAGACTGACCCTTTTATAGGTCACACTCTTAGAACAGCCTGCTCCTCAATTTATCACAAGTTTGGAATGTACTTAGCTCCGCTGACAACCGCGTTGACCACGGGTAAACACTGTCAATTTGGACATATATGCCCACGAACTATAAGCCCTAATATTAATATCATAAATGATGACACAAGACACACCCGCGAGAGTGACGGAGTTGAACCCGATTGCTCCAACCCAATCGAACCCGAGTGTTACTCCGCCACTGGATGACATACCGCATATAAAAAATCCCAAAAGACAGGCAGCTGGGCGGGCGGCGGCTGCCACCCGAAAAGTTAAACAAGATAAAATACTCGCCGAGCTTCGAGAGGCTAAACAGTCGTTGCAATCGGGGACGGAGACAGCAAAACATCTGAAGACAGAGTTGAGTACAACAACACCCCCAATTCACGAATTGGAAGCACACTCAACACCCAATCGAGGTTGGGCGAATCTATTGACCCAAATTCGTGAATTGGAGTTGGGTTGTTGGTGGTGGTCTGGCAGTTGTTGGTGCCCTGTGCGTGTGGAAATACCCCATATTATCGAAAAAACAACCAGCCAGTGTTCAGAAGAAAGTTACGAAACACCAATCGCAATTGGATGCGCCCCCATTTAAAACATTGATCGCGACCCCATTTTATATGCAATAATTATAATGGCTGAACAAGATGGTAAAATGTTAGTGAATGCGCTTTATCACGCCGTGGTGATATCGGGTTTCAGTATCGGGTATGCTCGACTATCAAAGATGGCCCTAGGAGGATCCGCTCCCAAATTGGACTTTACTGCGAGAGACGTAGGGCTCGCGACCTTAGATGTAGCGGCCGCAGTTTTGACCCGAGATTATCTAGTTAAAGCTTGAATTCTACCAGTTAATATATGGAAATAAATGGCTTCAATCGCATTAATAGTAGGTGGTGCGCTCGTAAACGCATTGGCGTTCAGCGGTAGCAACTTTATATTCTCTAAAATGAGAAGCTCGAACGTGGATGAGGAGCGTAAGCGTCACGATTTAGCTGTAGAACAACTCAATAGCGCAAAGGAAGCGTGGTCGAAAAAACGAACCGCCCGTCTGGACTGGGTCAACGAAGAGCTTCGCCGCGAAAATCACGCAGCACAAACTTTTCAGAACGTTGAAGAAGCCAACCGCGAGTACGCGCTGTCATATCCGCAGAAAATTCTCGCGCCGCTCGATCGTGAGCCCCAACTTTCAGATTTCTATGTACCGTCAGAGCCCCAAAAAGACCGCGAGATCGCGTTCATCGTCGTGGGAATGGGTGTGGTGGGGCTCGTCGGCTACTATATTCGATCCAGATTTTAAATTAATTATTTTAATTAAATAACTTTTTTTATAAATATATATATATAGAACGATGTCAGTTGACGAACTTCATTTTGCTATGATTGATGTAGGCTACACTGCCCTAAAACACCGCATAGCTGGTGCAAAGGGTATGATTCGTCTGGCCCGAGATTCTCTCGAGACGTGGCGGGAGGACGAAAAGCGGCCACCCTTTTCGCAAAGCGGATGTTAGATTCCTCCACCAATCCTGGGGGATTAGATTTTCCCAAGTTCCTTCAGAACTTAACCCCCAATGAAGGAACTTAACCCCCAATCGCGATTGTACTTCCAACAAAGGTTTATTATTATCGACGCAGTTACCGGACGATCTGGCGAGGACATGTTGTAGATTGTCCGATATATTAGAATACATCGCATACGATGAACACGCGCAAACTTAATACCAAACTATCGGTTCGCCTAACGCACAAGCTAGCGAACGCGTACTATAGCCCCCGCGGCTACTGGAAGGGACTCGCTGCCATCAAGAACCTCGCGGCGGCGACCAAGGTTTCAGAAAACGCTGTCAAGGAATTGCTCAAGAAGCAGGCCATCTGGCAGATCTATTTACCCGCGCCTCACAATATTCCGCGCCCGAAATTCGACGTGCCGGTACCGAACCAAGTTCACCAAGCGGATCTCCTGTTTCTCCCTCACGATCGCGTCGGTCGTAACGTACAAGTACGCGCTGACAATCGTTGACGTAGCGAGTCGTTATAAGGGGGCTGAGCCGTTGGCCACTAAAGAGTCTAAGGAGGTGGCCGAGGCTCTCTCCCGAAATATATAAGAGGAGTCCTCTCAAATGGCCGAATCTTCTCCAGGTCGATCCCGGCCGCGAGTTCATGGGCGCGGTCTCTCATCTATTGTCTAAGCACGAAGTTTCTGTCAGATGCGGCCGCGTCAACATCCACCGGGACCAGGGGATCGTGGAACGCTTCAATCGAACCCTGGCTGAGAGACTGTTCGGACACCAATACGCCAAAGAACTTGTAGACCCTCATTCGCGATCGACCGAGTGGGTGGCCAGACTGCCCGCCGTGGTCTCCGCACTGAACGGAGAGGTGACCAGATTGATAGGTAAGAAGCCCGTAGATGCTATCAAGTTTAAAAGGGTGACGAGCGAGCCCTCTGCCGTCTCGCGCGGGCGACCCGTTAGTTTAGAGGAGCAACGGCTTCCATCAGATATTGACGTCCGGTACCTCTATCAACCGGGAGAGCTCGAAGGTGGCAGCCGCCGCGCGACTGATCCCGTGTGGTCTCTCAATGTATATCATCTAGATCGATCTATTACCAAACCCGATGAGCCTACTATTTGGATGATGGGCCATCTCGAGGGTTTGTTCGCGAAGAATTTCTTGCGGTGCCTTCTGACACCCAGCTACCCCCGGATCATCAGAGTCTTTAGTATTCTCTCCTTTTTTCAGAGTTCTTTTTTTTTTTACCTATCCTATAGGCTCGGTGTGCAACCCGTCTTCCATCACTCTCCTCTTGTCGTAGTACGCCGAGAGTCCTAATTTTTGTTGACAGTACGTCTTCATCACCCTGTTAATCATTCGGAATCCCCTGTTCTCCGCCATATCCCTACCCCCTTCGAGAGCACTCTTATACCTCCCCCAAGTCAGATCGTTAGATCTCTTCGACATCCCTTGGCCGAGTGCTTAGATTTTCCATCACCGCTCACGTAGTAACACTTGCTACACAGAGCGATGGCTCTATCCCCTTCGAATTCCAGCTTGAACAGTCCCGGAGTTCTGTTGCTCCACACGTCCCACGCCAACCACTCGGTCTTCTCCTTATTAAACTTTCTCTTCATATTCTTTCTCACCACCGCCGCCCAGCGTCTTCTCCGATAGCGCGAAGTACATGCTGTCAGTGTCCATCTGTATCAGTTCGAAATCTCCGCGATCCACGTACTTGTCCAAGAAATCGTAGTAGAACTCCAGCATCCGGAGCTTGGCCAACTGGTAGACCGCTATGCCACACTGAAACGGTCTGTTGATCACCACTCGAGTCTTCCTGCTCGAAATATCTCGTAAGCCTCCCCAATCTCCTCCAGGTCTTCGAACCACGCCGACCTCAGTGCCCGATCGACAGTCTTCTCATCCTTCGTATATGTGGTGTTCAGGTGTCTCTCTTGTGCCTCTATCAGCTTGCCACAACACGCGTTGCCAACCAGTTTGAATATCTCCGCCAACACAGCCTTGCTCTTGTCGACGTCCCCCGTCCGTCTAGCAGCGGTGACCTCTTTAACGAACCATTGAAACTGTTTGCCGGGTGTGTAGTCTATCACCCTATGCACCGCCTTGACGATCAGACCGTGCTCCAGATACCACTTTAGCAGACGGGGAGTATATGATCATCTTCTTGGCGGACATTGCCCCCACGAGATTTCTCTGTCCTTCGACTCTTTTCCTACCGGTCCCGGCCAGGTAGTCCTTCATGTGCTGCGGAACCTCGTTCTCATCGACTTCTCGATTAACGAACAGCGGTGACATTTCCGAAAACTTGTCTCTCAACGTTTCAGGGACCTCTATATCCAACTCCGCAAATCCGAACCACTTTTCACTCTTGACCTTCCTCACGGAAACGGTCTATATACGACTGTCTTTCCGGGTCGTCACACGTCCATATCTGCTCCTCACCACACGGCATGTCCTTCGACAGAGTAGATAGGTATAGAGCATTGGCCTCGTACCCCAGCACCGCCTTGCACATCTTCTCCTCGAGCTCCCACACCTGACCCTGATCGTTGACCTTCCAGCCTCGGCGTATCTGGAGAATACTATGGACGACCACCGACCAATCCCTGCTTCATCATCTCGTAAGTTTCAGACTTCGGTGACCACAGCTCGGGCGTGTCCGCCTTCCATCGATCGACCCGCGGAGTAGGTACTGAAGGGAAACACCGGGCAGAGACACAGCATCCTTGAGTATGTCCACGCCTCTTCCCCTGTAGAACTCCGTCATTTTAGTCAGAGCCTCCAGGAACGGTCCTACATCCAAGTCGTTGTAGTGTCGCAACCATTCCTTGAACGTCTTCATCCCCTTTTCTCGAATACCATTCTTACACTCTTTCCACTCGGACAACGACAGTAGGAACTCACCCTTCAACTTCGAGTACCACTCGGGATAGTCTGGCAGCCCGGGATGGTCGAGCTTGTCCGCGCTATCGAACCACTCGTATGGAAAGTGAGACTTTACTGTTTTACACTCGTACGCCTTAACCCACCGGTCGTACGTGGTACCGGGTCCCAGATACTGGATGATGTCGAGAAATCTAAACTCCGGGGTAAACAGAAACATCGTCGTGCTGGCTCTCTTTCCGACAATCACCTTATCCACGGTGGCCGCCAACTTCTCTACAAAGTACTGCTTGATGAGGTTTTCAGGTCGTACCTGCTACAGTTGAACCCCACCACCGGACTTGGTCAATCCAAGAAATAATCTTTGCTTGCTGAGACTTCGATAACATATCTATGTCGGCCGGCAGATACTTCTTCCTAACCCCCTCCCTGATTGCCTTGTCTCTCATCTGCAGCTCGGTCACGAACTTCTCGACTAGCGTGTCGGGATCTCGTTCGCATAGGTGTGTGATCCCTTCATGCATCGTATCCCCCAACGACACCGATATAGGAACGTGCTCGACCTCGAAGGTCAGGTCTTTGGTGGGTCGCGTGGTTTTTGAATTGTCGAGATACGCCTCGAAGTCGTAGACTATCTGGTGGGGGTACAGAGTCGTCTCCTCCTCGCGTGGCAATTGTGGATAGTAGGTATTCACCTCATTCAACCACTCGCACTCCCACATCACCACCAGCTCGTAACCCGCCTTCCTTATCTTGGCGTCTTGAATTTTCGTCCACTTGTACAGCGAACTCGCGTTACCTCTCATGCAATGCCTCGGACACCCGTGCCAGTAGCATCCGTGAAACTGAAACACGGTCTCGGTCTCGTGACAGTAACCGTCGACCGGATCACCGGCCACCCACCTCTCACCACCGTGACCGCAGTTGGCGTGATGTATGTGCTTTCCCACCCTCTCCTCTTCTCTGCTCAACCATTGAATCGACCTCACACTCGCTGACCCCTTAGGATAGAACGCCTTCTCGTAGGCCGACTGCGGTCTCTCTAACCTCTTACCTGGACATGTCACCACGGTCTTCCCACCCATGCAGGTGGTCGCGTGCCTGTGCATGTTACACGACTTTGTGAACCGTTGTTGACATCCGGTGCACCCGTACTCGTTCGTCATCTTCCGGAGGTTCGTTATGAGGAAAGAGTGACCTCCAAACATTCCTATCGTCATTGTCTTCCCCCCAACCACGTCGTAATTTGCCGGAACCTTCATGAGGTACCACACTCCATCGGCGGTGGGCTCGTAAACGCGAATACCCAACTTGAAATGCTCTTCGACCTTCTTAATATCGTCCAGGGGGATTCCCTGGCTACCTGGTCCGTTATCATGCCCGAGGTATTCGCGAGCCAGAGCTCGTGCCTTCTCACAACAGCGGTCTGGTCTCCCTCCACGTTGGATGGCTATGCACCTAAACAGACACAATAGTCGTCGTACGTGTCGACGGAATACATTCCCTTTTTCTGTCTTAACCAGTCTGGGAGTTTTCCCGCTCCCATGAGAAGTTGTTGTGCGTCGATGATCATCTTCACCTCGACCGATATCCAACGAACGAAGGTCCATTTTGTGTTTGGTCTATCGACTTTGTCGATGTCCATTCGACCTTTCTCTCTATCGGATATCCAACTCTCGGCTTTGGCGATCTCGTTTATCCACGGACTGCCCTTTGATTGTTTGTGATAGATCATAGTAGCGTCGGTCTCTATGTTCCTAATACGATACGAGCACGAATACCTCAGATAACATGCCGTGGTCATCTCTAGGCGAATTTTATTCATTATGCGATTAGCGATCTCCCCGTCTACCCCCCTCTCGAAAGTCCATACTATCTTCCTCCTACCCCTATCAACAGTTTCCCTAACTTCGGCTTCTTCGGCGAGAATCCTGGGACCCTCCTCCACCAAAGCTCTGGCGATATCTCTCCTCTTCTTGGGAGGTCTCCCCACCAACCCTTGATAAATCTTATTGTAGTACGCCTTGTATAGGGGTTTTCTACGTGCGCTGTGATCTTCTTTTACACGCTGCGCGTAAGCGGTGGCGCGCAGACTGGCCGTCGTCTCGTTCTCCAATTTCTCGGAGCGTTTTTCGGGGTCGGCGGGCAGTCGTCCGGTCGAAACCGCACGCCGCAGCCTCTCCTCGTAGACGACGGCTCGCGCGGCACTTATCCTATCTGCTATATCTTTCTTGAGTCTCAAACCTCTTAGGGAAATTCCCCAACTCTTAGCTTGCTCTCTCATTTGCTTTATGGTAGGCATTATACTGAGTATAACTAATAGATTTCTTATCTTCAATAGGGTGTAAGTTTATATTTTATTCGTAATAAATGTATGACAGATTGTTGTAATATACTTAGTATAACTTATGGATTTCTTATCGTTAATAGGGTGTCAGTTTATATTTGTGACAGATTGCTGTAATATACTGAGTATAACTTATGGATTTCTTATCTTCAATAGGGTGTCAGTTGTTATTTTATTCGTAATAAAAGTATGACAGATTGTTGTAATATACTGAGTATATGGATAACTTGTCTTTAATAGGGTTTCAGTTTATATTTGTGACAGATTGCTGTAAATATACTGAGTATAACTTATGGATTTCTTATCTTTAATAGGGTGTCAGTTGTTATTTTATTCGTAATAAAAGTATGACAGATTGTTGTATATATATACTGAGTATAACATAGGGATTTTTATCTCTAATAGTGTGTATCTTCTCATGTCATAAATATATGGTCTCGCGGTAGTAGTATATAAGAGTCACAAATGATACCATCATGCTGTGGAAGGTGCCGCGCGTAGCTGGTACCTTCCAGAGGTGATGGTATCATTGTGACTCTTATATACTACTATTTCATCTAGGTAAGGCTTACTTATTTTAATGTATTTGTGTTTTAAGTGTAACAGTACACCCCCACATGAAAAACAGATCTGGTATTTAGTAGTTGTACCACCACCACATTTTAAGCATTCTCTTATTTTTCTTTTAGTAATGGTCTGCATTGACAGCCATACAATTTGACTGCAATGGTAACGTATATTATGAAACACCCTGTACTACTGCACGGTTTAAGTATGCACACAGATATGACAAGATATTAGTAAAACGCCCGTTACCAGATAAACGTAGAGGTATTCCGATTTTAAATTAATGGTTCCCGGTGTTGCGTAATCATGGTTGGGGAAATGAGGCTTATGGACATTGCGACCAGTGTAGACCCATATCACCCTGCGCATCCATTTGATACATAGCACAAGTCTGCCTTTTACATTTTACATTTTAAACACAAATATATAAATACCTGGATTAATAGAGCTTATTTAATAACTCTCGTTCGCTTACAATGTAATTTTTTGTAATAGTCATTTTCTTTGTGTCACAGGTCCGAGTCTTCCACCTGTGTGTGGCTCCTGATTAAATAGCACATTCCTGTACCCTGATAACGATATATTATGCTTGTTAGAAGCATGATGTGTGTTTCACTGATGGAATGATGAACAGTGCATATCATGATCAGACTGTGCGGATACACAGGCTGATCTGGAACTACACTGGTCACAAAACCCATGATAGGCCCCATTTCTCCAGTCACAGTTACATATACAGGTGTTAGTAGCTGCACGTTCATGTGAACCTTTCAATAGTATCTGGCAGCGTATGAAGTACGAAAAATGGTCATTGTAAATTCAGTGGGTGGGGAATATATAATTAAAACTACTGTGTTTTAACATTGCATCATCTGATGTAGACATTATGTAATCAGAATATGGGCATTCACTATATATTGAAAACAATAGTAAGTACAATTACCATTAATACAATTAATATACACCGAGAGAGATTTGCGTAAGGAGACATACAGCGTAGTTGTTACCATCACTAAGTAAATGCGAAGCGGACGGACAGACGGACGAACACTCGGATATACTGTATCTGAAGTGTGCATGGATAGCTATCAGTAGTGCCTAAGTAGTTGCATATGCATTTAAACAATTTATTAGTAAGTGACAGTGCATAACATAAATAAAATTCATTAGAGTCATGTAAAAGTCCCATTGTAAAATGTGTAGGTGGGGAATGGTGAAAAATTACTTTGTTTTTAACATTGTATCATAGACTGCAGACATCAGATAATCGGCATATATGCAATTAACATGGCTAATGAACACTACTAGGTACCATTGACACGAAGAACATACAAAAGTACCATTATTTTATGGAGTTATTAAGGTAGGTGTTTTGCCATTGAAATTCCGCGGGTGGGGTAACAAAACATGCAAAATTCTTCATCTGAATTAGCAGATATTATTTAATGGAACATTATTCCATTGTATAGTTATGAACACATCAGAAAACATACAAAACTGCCATATCAGTAGTTGTCTAATGATAAAAAATAGTCGATTTTCAAAGAAAAATTTCGAAAATTCCGAGGGTGGTATACTTCAAAATGGTGCCAGACATTCATCCAGCGGGTTACAGAGCGCAGACATACGGCATAGCACTCGTAATTGAATGAAGTTTCAGAAGAAATATGTCTGCAAAAATCCCACAGGGGGAGGGGGGGGTCCATTTCTGGCTGACGGCCTAATAGACTTAGCGAAATAAAAGCTTTAAAACATAAGCAGGAAAATGAAGTTGAGACAAGGAAAATAATATGAACTAAATATAAAGGAGCCGTCAACATAATAAATGTTGTTCAGTCTGGATTTACTACTGTGGGACTAGTAATGAGTGGTACAAGTGCTGGTATATTATTAACTGTTGTAGGACTTCCAGTTTCTATAGGAATAGGCATTGCATTTTAAAGTAAATTTATTAATACAAAGCTACAGTAAAAAGCTGAAGCACATCATGAGATGCGTATGCTGGCAATGGCAAAACTTAATTATATTGCAAATAAAGTATCTACTGCGTTAGAAGATGGCAAAGTATCTGATGTTAAAGTTAAATTGATAACAGAGGAAATGGATACATATCAACAAATGAAAGATGATTTTAGAAAGCCTATAAAGTTTGAGACTTCTGCTGAAGAAAAGAAACAGCTCAGAGAGCAAATCAAATCGGATATGTTAACAAATATAAATGGGCAGTAAATTTTGATTTTCATTTGAGTGTTAATGCATAAAAATATAAAACAATCATTAAAAGTATTGTTTAATGATTGTTTTATTTTTTTAATAGAACAAAATGAAATTTACATATATACAAAATCAAAGGCATGATATGTGTTTTCCTTATTTTTGTAAGATGGTTTCAACCCAAGTGGTCTTACAAAGTATAGTGGATATTTTCCTTATTTTTTCTATATGGTCCTTAAGTCGCTGTGGAGCCCAAACTTCGGTACCATCTCAAATGGTAAGAATCATAGATTCACCATAGGTGGTTACTATTGTTGTAAATTCTTTAATAGTGTAAAGTTTAAATTTCATTTTCCTTTAGATCGACCCATTATATTACGCCTGAGGATGTTTGCTCTTTAAGCCGCTCATCAAACTGTGCAGTTGTGATTGGGTGTGTCATTGTTTTTGTTATACTGTTATATAAATACATATTAAATAAATATAAATGCAGAAACTTTATTACAGCCCCAAAGGATTTTTGAAAGGTTTATCAGCAGTAAAGAAATTAGGAAAGGCTGAAAAAGTAAGTAATAATTAATTGTTTAAAGACACATAGTCTATCGGTTGACAAACTTCTCGTAGGATTTTTATGTGCCCTATGTTTGACACTGGATTCATGAACTAGAACATATACCATGTCGAAAAAACTTGGGTAGACATTTGGTAACCCTGCACCGAATGAGAAATCCAAGATGGCTGCCAGCGGCCATTTTGAATTATTGTCGTATTTAACTTTTCAACCAAATGGTCTAGAAACATAAGCAGCACACCATTTCTGACTAATTTCCGGCCAGGAAGTCCATTAGTAAGGCTATTCTTGCGATTGGTGATCTCCCTGATATAGAAATCCAAGATGGCCGCCAAATGTTATGATCACAAATGTATAATTTGCTTGAAATGTTTCTGAATTCTAACGAAATGTGTTTATATGCACTCCTATGTTTATTATACTGTCTTAATAAGGCTTGAAATGGCAAATGTCATTTTGCAAATGTCAGTTTCTGGTTGTAGTATTTTAAATCTGTAATTTTGACATCATTATTACTGCCATGTAAATGATATAATGGTCAACAAAATATAGCAACTTACAAAATTGTTAGTAATATTTATTATCTAACTAAGTCAAACTATTAGTATCATTTACATGTATATGAAAACACATAACTATGTACCAAATGAGGCTGTATGCAAAAATGGACAACATCTCAGTTGGGACTAGTCTAATACATCCGGCAATTTGATTGCATTCAATGTGGGCAGTGTCCACTTTACTAATTTTGCCAAATTGTGTATAGTTTAAACTGATCCCAAATGCTAAGGAATACGTTTTGGCATGCTGTATTACCTATTAATTGGCTGTTTGTGTTCAGTTTCCTGTAATATTTGTACGTTTGTGTATTAAAGCTTTGAATACTGTTCTTTACATCCATAATTATATTAGGAAACACTTATAACTGTCAATAAATGTTGATACTTTAAGCACCTGTCTCGAATAACAAAAGTGAATGTGTATGTTACTGTGTTTATACGAGACACATGCATATTGATTATTTGAGACAGTCACTTTAACACTAAGATCCTAAACGTTTGTATGCTCATCATATAACCTATGCACATCCTGATGGATTTGTACACATCGTTATATCTGGGATACATTGACATTTACAAAACTTGCAACAAGGAACACCATTCTGATATTTGCACACTTTGTGCATGTACACATCTGGTGTTCTACATACATCGGGCATGAACAACTCCTCTACATCTATAAACCCGTACTGAGTCGGATCCAACACCTCTGATTCCATACAAAGCAGATATGTCATCTGATATGTTGCATAAAATGCCCTGAGAATGTGTCCCTAATAGCATGACTAGTTGGAGGTAGCTGGTCTAGTGATAGTCCCTTGCTGTGGTGGTACATGTATGTCCGTAACTGATTCATTGTGGTACACTTACTACCCCCTTTAAACACCTGGACCAGGTACAACTCAGCTTATTTTATTACATTGTCCATATTGGAAGTGTTAGGATGTATACCAAAGTCCTTCAAAAGCACAGTTGGGTTACACTTCAAGCCTGCATGTTTAGTACCCAGTGTACTGGTTTAATCACAACCTGTGATAGTATGAACAACTGGCAGTACACTACACAAATCCTCTCCAACCCTATCTGCCAATGTATGGATGGGGATATAACGAATGGAATCACCGACGCCAGTCTTAATGAATGTTCATGAAGGTCGTGTTTACTGAGTTCGCTCAAACAGTACATCATCTGTATAAACACATCGGTGTCTGACGATATGACTACAATTCGCTTGGTTCCATTTTTCACTGCATGCATAGCATGAGGTACAATCCGGGTATCTGTTTCTTCCAGTTCATTGTGTAATTCAGGTACTTCTTGTGATTTCCCATCAGAAACACAGATACACGGAACTGTTTGTTCTCCTGACATATTGCTTACAAATACCTCAGTAACCTGTAATGATGACTGTGTGTCATTTTGTCCATCAATAATTTGCTGATGAAGCAACAGCTGCAGCTCTCGTTAGTTACTATCAGAAGACCAAAATCGTTCCATTTCAACTGGTAGTGATGTTTGTTTGTTGATGATATTCAGTTCAATAGGACAAGTCGTCTGTCGACGTTTCCTTTCCGAGTCTTTAACTGATTTATCGATGTAGGAATCGAAGATGAAGTCAATTCTATCAGCTCCAATCGTTGATTTTCGTAAGATAGTCCAATATTATGTTGCTATATTCGCCAAAGTCTTTGATTCCTTTTGTCTTTATCTTTCTAATGTTAGCCATCATGTCTACGACAGACGTTGTGTGAAATGTGTCATGTCTGTTTGGGAATTTCGGATCATCTGCAGTAAGTTCATGTTCCAGCTCTTGCACAATGGAACCTTTCACTGCCTTTGTCATTAAACCTTCCTGACCAAAGAGACATGATTCTGGTCTGACGTCATACTGCAACAGATCTTCCATTGCACTTCCCCGTACCCTAGCTACCTGAAGAAGTCTCTGTTGCTGCCCTCGTCCCTTCCGTTGTGATATCTTGATTGATGATTTGCATTATCTTGATGAATGATGTATACTTCGAAAGGTCTTCAGGTTGGTTCGATGGATTGTTTCACAGAAACGCATTGTCTTCTCCACAAAACGGCCTTTACGCAGGGTTTCATATGCTGCATTTCCGATTGTCGTCACATGCAATAGTTGATGCCGAATATCGTCTGTCATTACTTCTTGTGTGACAATGTTGTGGAGTTTGGGTTGAACGGCGTCCACCTCCTTGAATGGATTTTCATATTTCTCAATGATTGTCAGAAAGGCCTGAACATTCTTCTTGCCCATGATTCACGGTCAGGTCATACGCGCTGGTTCTTGCCCCGCTTAATTCTCTGTGAAGGTTGCTATTGGCCAACATTTCATGGTATATGAGCTACCTTTTTGTGATTTGTTGATGGTTTGCTCCAGTGCCATATCTGCACCAACTGCTTTGAAATGACAGGTCATCTAGAACAATGATATTCCATTATACATGTTTGACTTTCAGATTTTCAGACTGACGTTCTACTCTTTTACCATGCTTTTGTAAATTTGTCGCTGCTTTTCAATGCCCGTCTGTATATGACCTAAGCGGATGAACGGACGTTAAACCCCATTTCATCACCTGCTCCTTTCTAGAATTGGATGCCGATAATGTTGTGTCCCGAAGAAACAGTAACGGTTAAACAAAACAAGTAGAACGTCGGTCTGCAAATTCATGTTTATGAAATTACCTAAACGTACATTCGAACTAATCTATAATATATAGGTAAACTGTTGCCATGGAAACCTTCAATGTAACATGACAACCACATCAAAATGTTTCCAACTAGGGTAATATACTATGCATATTATACAATTGCATATACACTCATTTTGAATGATTATCACAACTATTTAAGCAAATCATGCATTTTCCGCACAATATTTGGCGGCCATTTTGGATTAATAAATCAAAGAGATCTCCAATCGCGAATATAGCCACACTAATGGGTTCCTCGTCCTGAAATGAGTCAGAAATGATGTGTTATTTATGTTTCTAGACTCATTGGTTGCAAAGTTAAATGAGATACTAATTCACAATGGCCACCGGCGGCCATCTTGGATTTCTCATTCGTTGCCGGGGTACCAAATGTCTACCCAAGTTTTTTTGACATGCTACATGGTCTAGTTCACGAATCCAATGTCAAACATAGGGCACATAAAAATCCTACTGGTAGTTCCACAGCCTATGCATTAACAAGCTATATGGCAGATATATTCACCTGCACCAAAGAAAATAGTACGGCAAAAGTTTGATGTATCTACTACGAATGAAGTTCACCAACCTGATTTATTATTCTTACCACATGATACAGTTAAACGTAAACCTTATAAATATGCATTGACTGTAGTTGATATTGCAAGCAGGTATAAGGAGGCTGAACCGTTGACTTCAAAAGACAGTAAAGAATTTGAAAGCTTTTGAAAATTATTGCAAGTAGATCCTGGACGAGAGTTCATGGGAGCTGTTACAAAACTGATGGATAAACATGCAGTACAAATAAAAAGCGGTAGAATAGAAATACATAGAGAGATCAGGCTATAGTGGAAAGATTTAACAGAACATTGGCTGAACGATTATTTGTGTATCAATACGCAAAATAAATTGAAATTCCACATAAACGAAATAGAAAATGTGTTAATTGGCTACCTAGTGTACTAAAGGCAATACATTCGGAGACGAACAAACCTCCTAAAATAGAAATAAAAGAATTAAAGGATTATCCAGTCTGTCCTAATGTCAGTTTAAGATATTTATATCCCCGGGTGAACAAGAAGGTGGGGGTAAACGTAGAGCGACATATCTAATATGGAGTGTTGATATTCATAAGTTTAATTATTATATTGTACTGCAAGGTATTAGAGTATAATATTTGAGAACTCCGGCGCCACAAAGAGGTTTTGTCAAAGAAGAATTACTTATTGTTCCTGCTGATACACAAACGCGTATGTATTACTTCCGTCCGGCGCTATCCATTGTTTAGTATCTAGTGGTGAGAGTGTTGTTTTATTTATTGTTAATCCATATATGTTATGTTTCATTGCTCGTATCATATTCATTTTGTGAGAGTATTTCTGTTTAGTGAATAATGCATCACTGTAGTGGACAAAGTTTATTTGTTTCTTAACTACATACTTCTTTACACCCTTTGCTTTCTTGATTAGTTGCTCGTCCGCCCTTAATATAGAATACAACTTTGGACGCAGACCTATGTACTCAGTAAAAGCTGTTCCTGTACACTCATCTTTCATCTAGCCTATTATTTGTTATTAGTTATATCATGAAGTAGATTATCAATTGGATAATCAGATAGATCGTACTCAACTTTCATTTCAGCCATGTCTTTATACACATCTTCTGTTTTTATATCTACTAGTAATGAATCGGTATCGGTGTACAGCAGGGTGCAGTTTTAACCATACTTCTTTGTCAGTGTGTTGTAATACCAATCATACATCAGGTGTTTTTATAAGTCTAAGATGGACATACCGACATAGATTGGCTTGTTTAGTGTTAGTTTTGTTTTGTTTACGTGTATTGCAAATAATTCATCTGAGAACTTCACTCTCCTGTTAAAGTTTGGTTTTGCAATTATCTTTCTCAGCTTATCATTCTCACTACCATCTGTTCGTTCTAGTGTTATATCTACTGTCTTTCTCATGTTCTCCAGTGTCTTACCATTTCCAGAGTTATTCATTAGTTTGTAGAAGTCTTTCTCAAATGCCGATGTTGTCTTTTTACGGAACTCTGTATTAAGACTAATATACGGTTCCAACCATCTCTTCTCATTGAACTCTAATATCCTGTATATGTTAGTTACCTTCATTCCAAGTGAGCTATTCAGACGTAGATTCCTATAGTGTATTACATACTTCTTCTTATTCATCAGATTAGGAACAAGCTTCTCACAATTAGCAACATTGTCTTCTTCTAATAGGTGTGTCTGATAATCAGATAACCATTCTGTCTTCACTACTAACTTCTCTGTTGCAAGAGGATAATCATTATGTGTATCATGTAGTTCTTTTGTATATTCTAAGTCAACTTCAAGAATCAGTCATTTGCCTTTCGTAATATGACAATTATTAATCCACTTAAAACCTGAGTAAGGTAGGGCCTGACTCATTGCCTAGCCATATACGTTGTTTGCATCATAATACATTATATGATTATTCTCTCCTTCTGTGTTGTGTCCATCAACATAAGGATTGTTTGCTTTTGCATGCCTCTTGGAAACCATACTTATTCCACCACGCATTCCTTTCTCTATAAACAAGTGCATATCTATATATGTTAGTAACTCTAGATCTATGTTTGTATGTTTAAGCCTTGCGTCCCAAGACAGACCAGGAGCCGTGCAATAGCGTAGTGGATCTAGTTTGTACGCTCCCATACATGTCTTTCTAAATGTCTGGAACACATCAGCAAGTAGAGTAATATCTGTTTCAAGATATAGATCATGGTAATTACCTATTGTTTTTTAACTCTTTCCAAACCTTATGTGCATTTTCATAATCCTTATCACTAATGCTCTCATCTACTAGACTAGTACAGAACTTATATATAGATGGTAATTGCGTTTCATTAAATCTGTCAAATCTGTCTACATACTCATATGGATATACTCTTTTTCGCAGCAATTCAAAATTTTGTACTTGTTCTTTACTTCTTGTTTGTAAGTCATATCCCTTATTCATCTCCTTAACTGTAAATTCAATATCACAATCTCTCACTGCATTAGCACATCCAATCAGAATTGCATCTGTATGTTTTACTGTATCTGTATAAACCATCAAACCATCAAATACAAGTGCAATCGCTTCTACTCCACATTCATTCAGCTAATCAAATTAAGCCATTAGTACTTTGTTCTCTAGATTGCACATTAGGAGATTGACTGCTGCGTATTTAATATTATATGCAGTCCCATGTTGTTTTTTTTACATTTAGTTGCCAATTCATGCAAGTCCACATTCAGCTCACACAATCTATCAATGATATCACGCATTCCCTTATAGTATTTTATAAACCACTCTGGATCATCTGTTTTCAGTTCCTCTGTCCTTCCATTAAGAATTGCAAGTAGGTATTTCTTTGATTCATCTCGTGATAAGTTGTCTTTAGCCATATATTGATGTATCAAGTTCTCTTGGTCATTAACGTACATATCACGTCCATCACATGGTATATCATGCTTGTGACAATAGGATGCAGGTAGTGTGGGATGTGCATTCTTCATATCAATATCAATCATAGTATCTTTACAAAGAGTATGCCTACTCTTTCTACTCGTGTTCTGCAATCCCATTTGATCTAGTGTCCAATATCTACCTGATTTGTTGCGCTGATAATAGTTCATCTCACACTCGCCAAGTTTATTCGTCCTAGATAGATACTGTTTAAGCATTACAAGCTGTGAATCTCTATCAACTTTCTTACCGTCCAGGAAGCGACTACCAATTTCAAACATATATGGGTGTTCTATTATGTATTCTAGTTTATATCTGTCAATTGTCTGCATTCATTCTGAGTCTCAAATGTACCTTCCTTATATATTTCTTTATCCAGTGCAGTCTCACCAAATGTTTCTCTGGTTAACTTCAGATCAGATGTATTCTTTACTAGTTTAGATAATGATGAGGACATGAATAGGAAACTATCTAAGAATTGTAACTGTCCTATACCAAATTATATATACTTCTCTGCATTTGTAGGAATACATGTAATATGGCCATCCGTAATGTGGATCTTCTGCATTATTAGATGACTATCATATCCGTTTATATTGTGGAACACAACACATATCTTTGTAATGTAAGGTTTTATCTTTAGTTTTAGATTGCACGTCGTATGCGCTGCACGTCTATATGTACCAGTGAAGTGGCAGTGATCTCTAACTCTATAGTCTTTATTGATTCTTAAAACAGATTGGACAGTGTGTATCTCTTGCATACTCTCATTTATTCTCTTCTGTCATTACTAATGGTCTAGGATTCTTAAACTTCATATTGATACTATATCTCTCGCGCTTCAATCTCGTCGAGAACTCATCTACTGCGTCATCTCCTCTATATACTACAGGATTGTTTGCAACACCATCATATCTAACAACTTGATAACCAAAACCACATGCTTTGTGTTCACTTTGAATTTCAGACTTGTCACCAGCTTTAATTCATACAGGATTTTATTATACTCTCAAAGTCAGCGTATATATAATAACGTATGGAATAGGCATTTGATTGTTGTAGTTCTTAAACTTGATATGACTATCAGTAGGCATCTCTATTCTTGTAGTACCCTTATTAATACCATCACAGTCCTCCTTATGTTGTATACGTAGTACTTCTTTGGATAATCCATATAGCCACCGATCACAGAAATATGTTTGACCATGGTGCTTATTTTGACTATACAATAGTTTGTTCAAATTCTTTATCCAACAGCAGTGGTATTTAACTTCTTCATTATCTTCATCATCACATAGCAATAGCAAGTTGATTCTTTCAATGTCTCTGGATTGGGCAGAGATGTAATAGGGAAAGATGTATATATTCCTCTTCTTCTCAGTAATAGTATAACCAAACACATTAATAGCTTTATCATTCTGTTTCTCTACTTTAGATATCTGCGAGATGGACACAGTACAATTTTTACCGTAGTATTTATAAAATCAATACTTGGGTAAGATGATAATCTATCTGTGTGGTGGGTAGCAGGATTAATAGCTGAGTTAATAGCGTATATAAGACATCTATCATCATTCTTATTTACATTGATTACTGCTTTCTTAATTGCTATTTCTTTAGGTAGAGGAATGTAAGAAGAACATTTTAGCGGTTCGTACTTAGCAATGTTAAGGTATAACTTATTACAATGATCAATCATCCTACATGTAGCCGTGTTTGTGAAATTTTCAATATTTTTTTGAATATGTGATGACGCTTGTTCGTAAAATTCACTTATTTTTTCTGAATTCAAGATAGCATATTGTTCGCTGTGGAATACCCCTGTTGTTCGTTTTGTTTCCTCACCATCATCTTTGTATCAATCTGAAGTCAGACCAAGTTGAAATTGTAATCCTTTTAACTCTTTTAACTGCTCTATAAGTTGATTTTTTTATAATATCTTTCCTATCAGACAATAGTTTTTGAGGTTTTTATATGTTTTAACATATATTTCGTATGCTTTGAAATATCCACATTTTGGTTTATCTACGAGTTCTAAGAAGTTAGTGCTTTCATTATATTTAAGTTCATTGATTACAGCACCATAGTTTTGTTTATGAATTTCTATAGGTTTCGTAGGCAAAGATTTGAGAGAATCCACCATCTTTCGATGTTGTTCATCATTGATTATACCATTTACGGTGTAGGTTTAAAATGTATTTCATATCACTGGTACTCATTGTTTTTTTATTTTACAATTACTTTTTATTGTTCAATATATTTAATGTAAAATTATTAATTGTACATAAAATGGAAAAAATATATGTTGTTTTCTTAGAGTTGGCAAATATGGACGATGCAACGTCGATGCTACAAAAAGATCAGACTTCTGCAAGATCCACAATTATATAGTGAAGAATCAAAAAAGTAAAATAAGAGAATGCTTAAAATGTGGTGGTGGTACAAATGCCAAATACCAGATATGTTGTTCAAGTGGGGGTGTACTGTTAAGATTAAAACACAAATACAATAAAATAATTAAGCCTTACCTAGATGTAATAGAAAAATGAGAATGATTGACAGCTAATTGTACACCCTGTATAGATAGTATATTGTTTGATCAGAGTTCTTACATATATATGAAAATGGGATAGACTGGATCATTTTATTTTACAATTACTTGGGTGCCTAGGTTTAATGAAGTGAGGTCTTGGTCAACGATAAAAATTAATTATACAATGAAAATGGTCCAGCAACCCCATTATACATATACATATTAAGCCATTTACCTGAGCGTTAAGGTTTCGAACGCACCAAGTCTGTGACCTTGACCCTGGGCTTAGCGGGGGTGGACGAATGTTACAGGGCCGTAGAGAACCATTGGAGCAATGCGTGTGTGAAATGTGAAGCAGATCCTAGCAAGGAAACAGAAATCATAAGCCATTTACCCGAGCGTTAAGGTTTCGAGACGGACATACGTACGGACTCCGGTAACACTATATGCCCCCCATATGCGGGGGCATAATGAATAGTGCTTGATTTGAATGTAAATGTTAAGTATTAATTTAATTATCTGCGTTAATAAGAATAAACAGTAAAATGACATTTCTGAACCCAGCGGGGATGACGAAGCTGGGGTGGTAATAAGGCTGGGTGGTGAGTCACACAGCGGGGATCACAAAGCTAGGGTGGGACATAATGCTGGGTGGGGGAGTGAGACAGTGGGGATCACGAAGCTGGGGTGGGAAATAATGCTGGGTGGGTGAGTCACACAGCGGGGATCACGAAGCTGGGGTGGGAAATAATGTTGGGTGGGGGAGTCACACAGCGGGGATCACGAAGCAGGGGTGGGGAAATAGTGCTGGATGAGGGAGTCATACAGCGGGGATCACGAAGCTAGGGTGGGAAATAATGCTGTGTGGGGAGTCACACAGCGGGGATCACGAAGATGTGGTGGGAAATAATGCTGGGTGGGGGAGTCACACAGCGGGGATCACGAAGCTGGGGTGTGAAATAATGCTGGGTGGTGTAGAGTTTTGATATACTAATTTTGCAACCAATCCAATGGTCATAACATGATTTTTAGACTTCCATTTATGAAAATCGGGTGTTTTTGTTCTCAAAAATATGAAAATTACTTGCCTTCACCGCCTCGAAGTCAGGAAAGTTCCTACTTTCTTTTCATTAATTCGTTCCCACGAAATAACAATTCGTTCGCACAATTTAACAATTTGTTCCCACGAATTAACAATTGGTTCCCTCAATTTAACAATTCGTTCCCATGAAATAACAATTCGTTGTTAATTCGTGGGAACGAATTGTTATATCGTGGGAACGAATTGTTAATTCGAGGGAACGAATTGTTAAATTGAGGGAACGAATTGTCATTTCGTGGGAAGGAATTGTTAATTCGAGGGAACGAATTGTTAATTCGTGGTAACGAATTGTTAAATTGAGGGAACAAATAGTCATTTCGTGGAAAGGAATTGTTAATTCGTGGGAACGAATTGTTAAATTGAGGGAACGAATTGTTAATTCGTGGGAACGAATTATTAACGAATTGTTATTTCGTGGGAACGAATTGATAAACAAATCCATGTTCCTGCGGGGCTCCGTAGACACGCGCATCGGTCTTACACGTGACTTTTCTAAAGAGATCAGCGATGCTCATAAGGTGCTATGACCACGTTTCAAGGCAGAACGCGCAAAGCAATGTAATGTAAATGCTTGTATTTAACGATGGCAGTGGCTCGTTGACCTTGTATGTCGTCTCCCAAGAAGAGAAGAAAGGAAGGCGGTGTATACAGAGTAAACCGGCCCGAGGGGACCTAGCTCTTATTAGAATAGTCCCCCTTGGTTCTTTAACTTGCCCATACTCTCCTTCAAATCTGATACACGGGATCACCTTTTAAAGACCCCATCCGAAAGGACTAGTAAGCAGGAAATACAAAGTATCCCAGAAATACTGACACCCGGGTACTGAACCCTGAGTCGAACCCGGGTCGTCAGCGTGGCAGTCCGACGGTGTTACCCCTCGATCACGATCTGCTCTGCAAAACACGACACGCGGGACGTGCCAATTGTCACAAAATGGTTTTCAGAGTAGTCCATTTATTAAAACGGGTGTTTTTGTTTTCAAAAATATGAAAATTACTTTCAAAACTGAAGTGCATATCCTGATGAGACGGCTCGTTACGAGCCGCCTCATCTGGATCAGCACCTTTTGCATAAACCGCTATAGTGTGCTTTCGGGTTAAACGAGTTAAGATCCGCAGCTTCAGCAACACTTTTAGCGGCGTCGGTGTGGCGTGACCCGCTAAGAACATCATACCAGTCCGGGAGCGTATTTTTATACTACTTTCCCGTCGACTCTGATGGCTGCCGGGTTATGTATAATAGCTGGACGTCCCGCGTGCCGTGTTTTGCAGAGCAGACCGTGATCGAGGGTAACACCGTCGGACTGCCACCGCTGACGAGCCGGGTTCTTTAAAAGGTGGTCCTGTGTATCAGATTTGAAGGAGAGTCTGGGCAAGTTAAAGAACCAAGGGGGACTATTCTAATAAGAGCTAGGCCCACTGGGGCCGGTTTACTCTGTATACACCGCCTTCCTTTCTCCTCTTCTTGGGATACGACATGCAAGGTCAACGAGCCACTGCCATCGTTAATTCCAAGCATTTACATTACATTGCTTTGCGCGTTCTGCCTTGAAACGTGGCCATAGCACCTTATGACCATCGTTGATCTCTTCAGAAAAGTCACGTGTAAGACCGATGCGCGTGTCTACGGAGCCCCGCAGGGGACATGGATTTTTTTTATCAATTCGTTCCCACGAAATAACAATTCGTTAACAATTCGTTCCCACGAATTAACAATTCGTTCCCTCGAATTAACAATTCCTTCCCACGAAATGACAATTCGTTCCCTCAATTTAACAATTCGTTCCCTCGAATTAACAATTCGTTCCCACGATATAACAATTCCTTCCCACGAATTAACAACGAATTGTTATTTCATCGGAACGAATTGTTAATTCGTGGGAACAAATTGTTAAATTTAGGGAACGAATTGTTATTTCGTGGGAACAAATTAATAAAAACAAATAGGTCTATGTCCTCTGCGGGTAGGCTTGCCGTAGGAACTTTGCTGACTTCGAGGCGGTGAAGGCAAGTAATTTTCATATTTTTTAAAACAAAAACATCCGATTTTCATAAATGGAAGTCTAAAAATAAAGTTATGACCATTGGATTGGTTGCAAAATTAGCATATCAAAACTCTATCTCACCCAGCATTATTTCCCACCCCAGCTTCGTAATCCCCGCTGTGTGACTCCCCACCCAGCATTATTTCCCACCCCAGCTGCGTGATCCCCGCTGTATAACTCCCTCACCCAGCACTATTTCCCCACCCCAGCTTCGTGATCCCCGCTGTGTGACTCCCCCCCCCCCCAACATTATTTCCCACCCCAGCTTCGTGATCCCCGCTGTGTGACTCCCACACCCAGCATTATTTCCCATCCCAGCTTCGTGATCCCCACTGTCTCACTCACCACCCACCATTATTTTCCCACCCCTAGCTTCGTGATCCCCGCTGTGTGACTCCCCCACCCAGCATTATTTCCCAACCCAGCTTCGTGATCTCCGCTGTGTGACTCCCTATCCAGCATTATTTCCCACCCCAGCTTCGTGATCCCCGTTGTGTTACTCCCCCACCCAGCATTATTTCCTACCCCAGCTTCGTGATCCCCGCTTTGTGACTCCCCCACCCAGCATTACTTCCCATCTCCGCTTGTTGATCCCCACTGTGTGACTCACCCCCACCCGGCATTATTTCCCACCCCAGCTTCGTGATCCCCGCTGTGTGACTCCCCCACCCGGCATTATTTCCCACCCCAACTTCGTGATCCCGCTGTGTGACTCCCCCACCCGGAATTATTTCTCACCCCCAGCTACGTAATCCCCGCTGTGTGACTCCCACACCCGAGTTTACATGCGCTAATATCCTCTCTTGAGCCTGCTTACCCCCACAGGAGGGTATTAATTGCTTATGAAATCGATTGGTAACACATACCATAAGTTCCATTTCGCCAGTCACAACAACGTATGAACATCAACAATCAGAAATCATTCTCCGAAACCGGGAATTACTATTCAATGTTATTCATGTATTTTGTTATCCTGTGCATATTTATTAATAATATATGTTTCCCGCCACGTGATTATGGACTAGTGTAAATCCCGATCAGCTAGCAAACACTTTAATCCTGATATGCGTCTGAAATTTCCTTAGAAATTGTTTCTCAGTTGATTCGCGAACGGGATAAATAAACTAGACTTATCCGGCTTCTATTTCTCAATATACACACCTCGATAACGTTGATAACGGATGTAAAATATATATGTTCTATGTTTACACGAACTAGTCAATGTCTAGTACTGCATTAGGATCATTGCTTGAATAGAAACCATGAACGTTGATAAATAACATCGGCCACCACTCACTGTTTTGGATGCATTTCTATGGACACACCAGAATCCTCAAGCGGGATTATGGGGTGCACATCGGCATGCACACGGAACAATGTCTAGCTAGTAATGCATTCTGATAATTGCTTGAATAGAAACCGAACCCCAATAACTTCTGGGTATGTCCAAAATTGGTCATGGATAGTGTTACATATACACTCGGTGTAGGTCGTTGTCGCCATTTGAACCGTTTGATTATAACGGTTTAAATGGTTTGTCGCGGCATGCAGCCTGGGTGAGAAACATGAAAATAGTATATGAAATTTAATGAGGACAGAAAGAGTTTAGAATGCAGTGGACTAGCAACAAACTGATTGTGAAATGATTTAGCCTAATCATATCTCTTGGCTAATATGTCTAGTGAAAACACATTTCCATGAAACCATCATACATGTTTGTTATATGGCTATAAATGTGCTGTTTGCTGTTTAATGCCAATAAACGAATAAATAAACTGCAGAAAGCACAAAACTTAGCCAAGCTATGGAGGTGAGATACATGTAATTCCTGATCAGACGGCGCGGTGGCGCATGCTGGTCTGGAGCTCCACTTTTCCCAAACTCAATACACCCATTATTCTCGTGTCGGTATACACATTTCATCATTCCGCTGTGTGATGCGTAACGTCATTTGAGATTTCCACTAGACACAACACACAACGGAAGTTTGACATCGCGTATTATTGACACATATTTTAATCGGGCATTACACGTGTACAAAGCGCATTCATGTTTTAAAGTATCATGTTGTTTGTTGGAGTATTAAATTATAAAATAACAGTTTCGTTGTTAACATGTACATTTTTGTATTTTGTACTTGTATTTTGTATCCTCTGGACATTAATTTTCCACTCGCTTGAACAAATAGTTAATTGATTATTATTTGAAGCACGTGGGAACTCAATTTATCCGAGACGTGTTAACGGTGTCAATTCCGTAATAGTGAGGAGATTTAGAGGTTGGGTGGTTCCGAATATTCGAATTATCTGTCCATAATCATATAACCCTCGTTGTTATCATAGTTTGTCACCACTATTTAGTTGTATACGTTGAGTAATACTGCATGTTACAACTAGTCTCAAAATATCAGTTATTATTGAAATCGCGCCACTGTCGTCTTTTCATTGCCAAGTATATATAGTTGTTCAATTTCCTTACCCTGATTCACGAGGGCTCACTACCATTCCCCTGCGTGAACAGGAAATATCTAGTTTATACCGTACTTTTGAAGACGGTACGACATAGGGACGTTACAAATTTGATGGCAGCGTTACGGATCGAGAAAACCAGTGTTATAATCGCACTGTTTCTTCACGATCAGCGAGTAATGTATACGGAAATAGTGATCGGCTAGAAACCAATACGCATGAGGACGTATTACGAGCGGAATTGTCTTCCCGGAAGTGTCAAGTTAAGAAATTAGAATCGCGAGTTGCTTATTCCCCACATGTCCCTGTCCTTACAGGTGCTGTCTAGAAAACACTGAACGCACGCGTAGCGATAGTTATCCTGTCAGGAACAGTCAGTCACACATTCCGTCGAGATACGAGGACATGTTCAATGAAAATCCGCGATACGATGGACCAATTCCCGACCCATACTATCCTGTTCCAGGTAACAGGGACACGAACATGAGTAACCGGCATCGGTCCTTGTCGCCGAGACCCAAAAATTACGGAAACAGATGTACATTCGTCCCATAACGTCATTCGTCACATGTCCTATGATTGTCCGAACAAGTCACAGGGTGTGCCCGTAGACATAACTCGATCATGTCCCACTGGCCGTGCTAGTGAGTACCGCACAATGACACATACATCCCAACCCCCCAGACGGTCTATGTATGACGAAGATTCCCACCCCCACTGGACAGACAGGACACCACCCACCGGACATGCCGTTGGATGTGGACGAGCCAGTATAAGGGGAAGAAACACTGGTAGACGGACACAGACATTCCACAGTTCCCAACAGAACCAGGAAAACTGGTATTAGCTGGGACCGAGGGTCAAGCCTCAGCTAATGAAAAGCCCAACCATATACCCAAAAGTGAGTAAAATAAAATTAAGAACAGCATACCTGACGCGTTATTTGTTGCCATAATTATGTATCGGTTAAATATGCACGCTGTGCTGGATACAGGCAGCACTGTGTCTGTTCTCAGCCCCAAAATGTATAACCAAATACCACGCGACAAGAGGCCCGATGTTAGTTCATCCACGTCCCAATTACGCATGGCCAATGGTGATGTTAGTGTGCCCTTAGGCAATGCAACTGATTGTATTTAACGATACTACCATACACCATAAAATTACCATTGCAGAGGTAAAGGTCTCAGCCATTAGTGGCTACGATATTATGTTCAACCACTGATGTACTATTTATATATTGAACAGTACATTTCACATCGGTGACCATATAATTCAGTTGCGTGTACATTTAGAATAACAATAGAGTCCACTGTGGCCATTCCCGCCGGTTCAGAAATTATAGTCGGGGCGCATGTACAGACAGATCCCATAGACCTAGCTCACATGAAATACGCTATAGTTGAGTCGATACCCAGCGGTACTCCAGCTAAGAACGGCGTATTAGTAGAGCGAATATTGGTAAATGCAAGAAGCGGTTGCGTACCCCTCCGACTGATAAATCTCACTTCAAAAACACAGAGGCTGTACGAGAAAACCGTCGCCGCGACAACTAAAGTGGTAGACAACATTCACCCGGTGAATGACTGTGACAAATCTACGACCCCGTATAGTGGTGTGCTAAGTATTTCCGATAGCTCAGAGGAACTCGCCAAAACACTCCCTGGCTATCTGCGAGTAGTATGGGACGGAAATAAAGACCACTTAAATGAAGGACAAAAACAGAAATTTGTGAATTTGCTGATGAAACACAAACCCGTTTTTGCTAGTTCCAAACTTGATTTAGGCCGTACAGACATCATAAAACACAAACTAAATGCCGGTTCCCATACCGCGATAAAACAATGGACACGTAGACTTCCAATGAATAAAATGGATATCGCGAAGCAAGAAATTGAGTCCATGCTAGAAAACGGAATAATTGAGCTATCTATTAGCCCCTGTGCAAGCCCTATCGTACTGGTAGACAAGAAAGACGGGTCTACGGGCTTCTGCGTCGATTACAGGTTGGTGAATTATTGCACGCAGAAAGACTCATATCCGCTCCCGAGAGCACACGACTGCTTTGACGCGTTGGGCTGCACGAGTTGGTTCAGTTCGATTGACTTACAGAGCGGCTGTTGGCAAGTTGCTATGGAAACGAGCGACGCGGAGAAAACCGCTTTCACGTGCCCACTGGGTCTATACCAATTCCGAGTCTTACCCTTCGGTTTGTGCAATGGCCCCCTACCTTCGAACGACTGATGGAACATGTCCTATCCGGCCTCCAGTGGTCCATATGTCTCTTATATATTGACGACGTGGTCATATAGTCCAAGACGTTTGATGAACATATAGACCGACTCGGCCAAGTCTTCACTTGCATACATACTGCAGGCCTCAAAATCTCGCCCAATAAATGCTATTTCTTTCAACCTGAAATACATTTCCTAGGACATGTAGTTTCGAGAGATGGTATTTCTACAGATCGTGCCAAAACTGAGGCTGTCCAAAACTGGCCCCAACCAAAAACCGTGAAACAAGTCAGGAGCTCCCTAGGGTTTTGCTCATATTTGTCAAGGGTTTTGCTGAAATAGCACTGCCTATGCACAGACTGACACAGGAAGGTGAAACATTCAAGTGGACGGACCAGTGTGAATCGGCGTTTGTACACCTGAAATAAGCCCTTACCTCCCCTCCCATGCTGGATTTTCCTATAACGGATGGACGTAAATATATTCTAGATACAGATCCGTCATCTACGCTGTAGGGTCTGTCCTGTCCCAAGTCCAAGATACCCATGGAAGAGTTATAGCGTACTATAGCCAATCCCTGAATCGCCCAGAACGTAACTATTGTATCACACACAGTGAATTATTAGCCATTTTTCATAGTGTAAAACATTTCCACCATTACCTGTACGGTTTACGATGTATTATCCGAACAGATCATGGTGCGCTCACTTGGCTCTTCAAATGCAAAAATCCGGAGAGTCAGCTAGCCCGCTGGCTCCAATATTGTCCACTTACGACATTTCGATCGAACATCGGCCAGGTCGAATGAATTTCTACTTCAGACGGTGTGTCGCGCTTACCCTTTCACCCTTGCCCCCACTCTGAGAAACGAGAAGCCCTAGAGCAAGAGAGAGCAGCGAAAACTGAGTGTTGCAAAATGTGAGATTCAGAAAATACAGACGGAGTGTGATACAGACGATGACAATGTAGAAGATTCCCCCCTGAGCTCTCAATGGGTTAACTCAAAGTGTTTTCCGGAAATCAAAGCTTGTCAGGAAACAGATTAATGGTGTCCTGTATAGACAATGGTATGAAACAATGGTATGAAACAAAGTGTGATAGCTGGCTGCAACTACTACTCACTCAGGTTTGGCGAGATGAGGTGTTGCGCATGTTGCATCATGATGTATCTTCTGGTCACCTGAGAGTGACGAGGACAATAGCGAGAATGCGAAACCGATTCCACTGGGTTAGGTATAAGAATGTCTTTCTCAGAATATACCACCAGTGCGTTACTTGTCAATCGAGTGAATATGTCCACTGGTCCCTGCAAAGCCCCATTGCAGTCCTACAACGTAGATGTACCTATGGAACGGATGGCTTTATATACACTGGGCCCTCTGCCAGAAAGCCATCGCGGTAATACAGATGTTTTTGTTGTTACTGACTACTTTACCAGCTGGGCATAGGCTTACGCACTCCGTGTTGTCACAGCATCCTGTGTTGCAACACCACTGGTGGAACAGTTCATCAGTCGCTTTGGTATACCCCACACCGTGCATTCTGATCAGGGCCCACAGTTAGAATCCCAGTTGTTTGCCCAGTTGTGCAATGTGTTACAATGCGAGAAAACGAGAACCACCCCTTTCCACCCTCAAAGTGATAGTGTCGTGGAACGGTTCAACCGGACCCTCGAGGATATTCTCAGCAAATACACTTCTCCTAATCAAAGAGATTGGGATGAAATAATGCCCATTTTGCTGATGGCTTACCGCACATCCCAGCACGAACGTACTGGCCTTACCACAAACTTGATGATGCTTGGCCGCGAGGTAGACTTTCCAGTAGACCTACTATACCCACCACCGTCAAATGAACCCGTAACTGTCCAAAATGGATATGTCCAGAAACTACAAAAGAACATGAAAATCGTGCATAATTTGTCACGAGATCGCATGGCCAAAGCAAGTTTGAAACAGAAACGAATGTACGATAGTAAAGTCCGTAAAACCGCTTATCACGAAGGTGACGCAGTGTGGCTGCGACTTTATACCAAAACCAAAGGTCTCTCCCCGAAATTACAAATGAAATGGGAAGGACCCTACATGGTCATAAGAATAATTTATGATGTGACCGTCAAATTCCAGACAAACCCAAGATCGCACCCCAACGATGTGCATGTTAACCGGCTAAAACCGTTCACTAGTGCTTCCCAGTAGTCCAAATACGTTTGTTTCCCACTTTAAATAACATTGTTCCCCGTTTCCCGTCCCACACACTACTCATCCCAGTTCCCCACCGTATATAAACTCGTTCCCGAGTTTCCCCGAGTGAATTTTGTTCCTAGGCCACTCCGAGCAGACACAACCTGGTACGAATCCGACACTGTCCTATTCCCGTCATTTAGGCATCTTAACACTTATCTACCACTTCCATTACTTGAAATTCATTGTTTAACTATTTCTCTGTCACTCCAGGTTGTTAATGCTAAATACTAGCGTAGTACAAAAGATGCGCGTTTTCCCGTTACCCCACCCGTGCATTTTACATAGGACGCAGATTATGCAAATTACAAAATTAGCCCTTCACCCCATCCCACCACCCCGACCCTCCACACAGCCGTATTCCCACCCCAGCTTCATGATCCCCGCTGTGTGATTCCCCCACCCAGCCTTAATTATTCCCACCCCAGCTTCGTGATCTCCGCTGTGTGACTTCCCCACCCCCACCCAGCATTATTTCCCACCCCAGCTTCGTGATCCCCGCTGTGTGACTCCCCCACCCAGCCTTATTCCCACCCAGCTCGTTATCCCCGCTGTGTGACTCCCCACCCAGCATTATTTCCACTCCCCAGCTTCGTTATCCCCGCTGTGTGACTCCCCACCCAGCATTATTTCCCACCCCCAGCTTCGTGATTCCGCTGTGTGACTCCCCACCCAGCCTTATTCCCCCCCCGCCCCAGCTTCATGATCCCCCGCTGTGTGACTCCCCCACACAGCATTATTTCACACCCCCAGCTTCGTGATCCCCGCTGTCTGACTCCCCCACCCAGCCTTATTCCCACCCAAGCTTCGTGATCCCCTTTGTGTGATTCCCCCACCCAGCATTATTTCCCACCCCAGTGGCATATCCGAGCTGTGCCACCAACACCTCTAGAAGCCCTACCCCCTACAGCAGTGTGATCGATTGTCATATCCATATAGCATTTAATGTTGTGCGTAATGTCCCGTGCCTTCTGAATGACCCACATTCAACTCCAGATCCAATGATTAATGGTTGGGTGAGTGATAAATGCACCATCTTGCCTGCAAAATCTCTGAATCCACTACCACATGGGAAGCTTGTCATATGTAAATGCACGGACAGTGCGACACATGTAAAAATTCCAGAGAAAATTGCGTGATCTTTTGTCTTAAACAACAAATATCCGTGTGTCAAAATAAGTAATCAGACTATTCGGTCAGTGGCATGGTAGTTTAAGCCATTTGACTGATGCTTTTTAATGAGCGTCATGCTGCAATTTTTGTAATGCATCTATCTACTACGTTCCTGTCAAAATGTGTATACGTTCACTTGTGCTATGGACTTTTTGTGGCGGCCATTGTGGATTATGATAACTAGACAACATCTAAAATGTATATTGATACCACTGATGTCCCGTGTATGCCTGAAAACCCCATAATACACAAACAAAATGTACCAATTGCTTATGTTCCAATCAAAATTAGCACATGTTTGCCTGTTTGGCGGATATTTTATGGCGGCGTTCTTGAATTTTGCAACTAGGTAACATTTAAAATAATTTGTTTACACTTTAGCTATAATTAGTATACATGAAAAGATAATTATGGACACCAAACTCTTTAATCTACTATGCTCATATCAAATTTACATTATTTGTGGACTTTTCATGGCGGTCATCTTAGATTACGGTAGCCAGGCAACGCCTAATATGCTTTTTGACATCATAGCTGTATCGGGCATGCCTGAAAATCACATAATGGACACCAAAACCATCCATCTACTACATTCCTATCAAATATTATAATAAGTTTTGGTACATGCCTAACGGCGGCCATCTTGGAAAATAGCCGCTGACTGACTCATGCTATGAATTTTGGAATTCCACCTAGTAGATTTTTGACACTGGGGGTATCCCATATTGAAATTGCTACCTGCGATATTCTTCCATCGGTAGCAATTTAAGGCGATAGTTTCTTTGTCACAGTTGGAAGAATGATTTTTGCTATCGTTTTTCCGGCGCGTTTGATATCTTAGTAACACAAAACTGTCAAAGCTGTATCAATAAAGTATTAATAACGAATATTCCGGTGTAAAAATGTTTAGTTTACAGTGTGAGGGTGTTTATCTGACATTTATGCCCAAGGCTTGTTAATTCGAAACCTGTCTCGAAAATTACTATTTGTTATGTTGAATGCGCATGCGTATTAAATATTTATTTATCACGGATATTTGCACTGGAACTTTTGACTACCTGGTGGATTGTGGAACTGTCTACGGAGAGTGTATGACAAAATGCCACCGGACATAATCTCCCCCCCCCCCTCCCCCATGCTGTTTGTCACAGGAGGACAGAGTCCCCCCGTCTAAAATCACAGGTAGGACATAATCCCCCCACCCATCAGAAATCAAGGTAGGACAAAATCCACTCCCAATGAAAATGTAGCCTAGGAAAATATAACACCCCCCCCCCCTCCCCCCCCCACGTTCAGAATCAAGGTAAATCATATTCAGTGCTTTTATTTGCACAATAAACATCAAACATCAAGCACATTTTAATGAAGTATTTTCATTTAATGAAGTATTTTCAGTTGCACAATCAAACAAGCACATTTAATGAAGTATTTTCAGTTTCACAATAAACTTCAAACAAGAATATGTATGTATCGTATGTACATTTGTATATTGATGTCGGTCCCAAACCATATTGATTTAGTGAAAAATCGATTACCATTTCAAAGAATTATTCGCCAAAACGATAGGTAAATCCTGTAACAATCATTCATTTCTGATTGTTTTAATAAAATTCCTTGTTCAAAATATAGGTCAATGGTAATCATCATTATTTACAGTCAATAATTGGTCACATTCAAAATACTGCATATTAAGCATGATCACATTATACCAAGCACATTTATGTATCACAATTACAACCATATCAACGTTTGGCAGTAAACAAACGCAGATATTGTGTTTTGCAAAGTACCATTGGTTGGTATAAAGAACATGTGTTATGACAAGAAGTTATATCACAACTGTGTATGGTTGTAATCCTGTGATTCCCCAAAAGATTAGGCATGTTGACACAAACATATTATCGTAATGTGTATAGTGTTCATAGTCGGATGCATTCACCGATAGCAAACATGAAGCTGGCCATAGACTTCTCCCCGTCTCGATACTGGCAGCACAACTTATTCAGACGTTTCTCGAGTGATACAGTTGCCTTCCGTTGTCGTTTACTTGACGGTTAGACTTGACTCTAATCCGGGTGGGGGGATGGGATTTTTTCCTCCCTTTAATTTTGATGGGGGGGGGGGATTATGTTCTACCTGTGATTTTGGACGGGGGTATTTTGTCCTACCTGCATTTTAACGGGGGGGGGGGGGAGGTTTTGTCCTCCTGTGTCAAAAATCATGGGGGGGGGGGGGGGGGGGCGGGGGCGATTATGTCCGGGGGGAGATTTTGTCCGTATCCCGTCTACGATACATCTGCTTGTTCGAGCACAATATTTAAGTTTGCATCCTTATTTACTTTTAAAGTTTACCGATTTAAATAATGATGTTGAGAAGATTGTTTTAGAAATAATGTAAGAAATGTAAATTAAGCGAATTTTACTTTGTTTTATTCCTTTATAATAGTAATTGAATGGGTTGCAAGAAAAACAATTGGAGAAGGTATAAATGACAGACGATAATATGTTGCTGGAGGTCAATCGATGAGTCCAAATATAGGTAGACCAGGTGTATTATCATATCATAGCCTCGTTTTCGTGTATACTAACTACATGATAAAGTGCACGTGCATGCATGTCAATATAACAGTGTATCTTGGTGCGCAAAATAGACATGTAGTGTGGCTCAGTGGTATCGAAGCGGGAGAATATCCATACGTTAGCGGAACTTGTGTTAACTTTATCAGGTCGAGAGTTCGAACTTCACAAAACGCATTACTTGTGTCGATATCATTCTGTGTTTTTTATGACGGCTTGCTGGAGAAGGGAATAAGTGAAACGGTGAGGGTTATCATTATTGCTGTTTGACCTCAATATGACATGATCTGCGAGAAGATACTCCAAGATTCTTCATGTACACACATATGTGCATTTAGTTATTAGTTTTCTTCAAAGTGAGAGACTAACGTTCTACATGTAATTTATCTCATGCTTAGTTAATGTAATTTGTAAGAGCAACACACATACAAAAGAAATATATAATAAAATATAAACAAATAAAAATATATGTGTATACATGTATGAAAAACTAAGATTCGAACTCACTGCCTACGGCATTGATATCTTCACTGTAACCCCTCGACCACATAGCACTTGATGACAAATCTCAAAAATAAATATTGAAAAGGAATATTGCCATGGGTATATTTACCTGTCTCACCTATTCTGTGTTTTGTTTATGATCGGTTTGTATGTAAACAAGTAGCAAGTTATCGTCTGCGGACTTTTTTCTTTTTTATACCAGGGGCCCGTTTCACTAACGAACTAAGCAAGTACTTTTGTCATAAGTTATAACTTAAGTCCGGAGTACGTGCTTAGTCCGTTTCACAAAACATCTTACCGAGAACGACAATCGAAATTTACTATGAAAAACTAAGACAGGTAGCTAGCAGTCTTAAGTTATAACTTAAATATTTAAGTCGGAACTTATGAAATAAACAAAGATCGGTCGGTCGGTCGGTCGGTCGGTCGGTCGGTCGGTCGGTCGGACGGTCGGTCGGTCGGTCGGTCGGTCGGTCGGTCGGTGGTCGGTCGGTCGGTCGGTCGGTCGGTCGGTCGGTCGGTCGGTCGTCGGTCGGTCGGTCGGTCGGTCGGTCGGTCGGTCGGTCGGTCGGTCGGTCGGTCGGTCGGTCGGTCGGTCGGTCGGTCGGTCGGTCGGTCGGTCGGTCGGTCGGTCGGTCGGTCGGTCGGTCGGTCGGTCGGTCGGATCGGTCGGTCGGTCGGTCGGTCGGTCGGTCGGTCGGTCGGTCGGTCGGTCGGTCGGTCGGTCGGTCGGTCGGTCGGTCGGTCGGTCGGTCGGTCGGCGGTCGGTTGGTTTCGCACGGTCGGTCGCAGTTGGTCGGTGTTGGTCGGTCGGTGTCAATCTGTCGGTTGGTGTCGGTCGGTCGGTCAGTGTCGGTCGGTGTAGGTTTGTCAGTGTCAGTCGGTCAGTCGGTCGGTCGGTGTCGGTCAGTTGGTTTCGCACGGTAGGTGTTAGTCGGTCGGTCGGTGTCGGTCGGTCGGTCGGTGTCAGTCGGTGTTGGTCTGTGTCAATCGGTGTCAGTCGGTCGTTGTCGGTCGGTCGGTCGGTCCGAGTCGGTCGGTGTCGGTCGTTGTCGGTCGATTGGTGTTGGTCGGTCAGTGTAGGTGTGTCGGTCAGTCGGTGTAGGTGTGTCGGTCGGTCGGTTGGTGTCGGTCGGTTGGTCAGTGTCGGTCAGTCGGTCGGTCGGTCGGTCGGTCGGTCGGTCGGTCGGTCGGTCGGTTGGTTGGTTGGTGTCGATCGGTGTAGGTTTGTCGGTGTCAGTCAGTGTAAATCGGTGTAAATCGGTGTCAATCGGTGTCGGTCGGTGTCTATCAGTGTCAATCGGTGTCGGCCAGTATCAATCGGTGTCGGTCAGTGTCTATCAGCGTGAATCAGTGTGAATCGGTGTTGGTCGAATCGGTGTCGGTCAGTGTCAATCGGTGTCGGTCGGTGTCAGTCAGTGTGTATCAGTGTGAATCGGTGTCGGTCGGTGTCGGTCGGTGTTGTTGGTGTCTATCAGTGTCGGTCGGTGTTGGTTGGTGTCATCAGTGTCTATCAGTGTCAATCGGTGTCGGTGTGAGTTGTTCGGTCGGTGTTTGTCGGTCTCTTGGTATCGGTGTCGGTCGGTGTAGGACGGTGTTGGTTGGCCCTGCCCTGCCCTGCCCTGCCCTGCCCTGCCCTGCCCTGCCCTGCCCTGCCCTGCCCTGCCCTGCCCTGCCCTGCCCTGCCCTGCCCTGCCCGTGCCCTGCCCTGCCCTGCCCTGCCCTGCCCTGCCCTGCCCTGCCCTGCCCTGCCCTGCCCTGCCCTGCCCTGCCCTGCCCTGCCCTGCCCTGCCCTGCCCTGCCCTGCCCTGCCCTGCCCTGCCCTGCCCTGCCCTGCCCTGCCTGCCCTGCCCTGCCTGCCCTGCCCTGCCCTGCCCTGCCCTGCCCTGCCCTGCCCTGCCCTGCCCTGCCCTGCCCTGCCCTGCCTGCCCTGCCTGCCCTGCCCTGCCCTGCCCTGCCCTGCCCTGCCCTGCCCTGCCCTGCCCTGCCCTGCCTGCCCTGCCCTGCCCTGCCCTGCCCTGCCCTGCCCTGCCCTGCCCTGCCCTGCCCTGCCCTGCCCTGCCCTGCCCTGCCCTCGTCCGGCCCTGCCCTGCCCTCGTCCGGCCCTGCCCTGCCCTCGTCCGGCCCTGCCCTGCCCTCGTCCGGCCCTGCCCTGCCCTCGTCCGGCCCTCGTCCGGGCACATGTTTGGGATCTTAGGTGGTTGAAGGTGTCGCCTAAGACAAACAAAAACAATGCAACATATTCCGTAACCGAAGCCTTTTGTGTCTTAAGTGGTCATTCTTTTCTTTAAAAACGATGAATATACCACCTAATGGTGTGTCATGTATGAACGTCCGTCCGTCCATCCGTCTGATTGACTATCCGACTATTGTTTGTTCTTTCTTTACAGAACATACAAACGATGGCAGCTGCATTTGCTATAATGCAGGCGCGTAATTTACGACAGGAACGAGTCTTTAGGACCGAACCAATCCCCTAGACTTCATGGATAACGAGGACCAAATATCGAAATTCAGGCTGTCTCGTGATTTTTTTCTACAAGTATGCGACATTGCACATGCTGACATTATACGGTCAAACCTGAGATCACACAGTCTGTCAGTGTCATTGCAAGTGCTGACTGCATTGCGATTTTACGCAACTGGTAGTTTCCTGGCGGTTACTGGAGATATATACAACATTAGCAAATCAAGTGGTTCTAGAAAGTGGAGTAGAACTTTTGCGGACAGTGTTAGCCTATGTTTCGTTTCTGATAAGGAGATACCTTGTTTTCAGACTAGATGGAGAAACAGTCCTGACGCATTTAACAAAAATGTCAGACCCGTCCGCTGAATGCAAGTGCGCATTAATCCAGTCCTATACTGGTAAACATGTTCAGGGGCAATCCTATATGTGTGACACTGACTCACACAGTGCATGCATTTCTACATGTAATCAACAAATTACCCGTGTCCAGTTCAAATAAATATAATATGTCATTCAGTAGTTGTATCAGATACATCCATATCTGACCGGGCATACCATTAATAATCGACAGTACATGTGTTCTGCTGACTCTGAACGTGATTTCTGAGTTTATGAGGTAATCTAAGTAAAATTTAAAAAATGGTCGAACTACCATTTTATTGGAATGTAAAAATAAAAACATTGTTAATTGCTTCTTTTGTTGCTGTTTCATGTCATATGCCAATTTATATTACAGTATAAGGTTTACTAGTTGGCAATAAATATATCCACATGTATTCAATGGCGTCGGAATATTGAGATAAAATTTATATTTTACATGAGATTACTTTTTAAAAATTAATAATATTCAACATTAGGCTTGCAAATCCGTTATTTTATATGTCAAAACACATAAAGGGAAAGTAAAGTCATCATAAAAATATAAGCCCCGAGCGGGATTCGAACCCGAGCGGCACATACCGAAGCTGTAAACAATAACTAAGTTGTAACTTATGACGGATTTGTTATGACCGTCTTAAGTTTGTGTTGTGAAACCAAATAAGCAATGACTTAAGTCGGTCATAACGTTTGTCATAAGTTATAACTTAAGTTCGAACTTATGAACAAACTAAGATTTGTTAGTGAAACGGGCCCCAGGCTGGTCAATTGTTACCAATACCATTTCGTCCCTATACTATTTCGTACCCGGTTTGGTTATTTCGTACCCAGTATATTGTCAATTTGTACCCATAGCAAGTCATTTAAATTAAGCGAATTTTGATTTGTTCTATTCCTTTATAATATTAAATGAATGGGTTGCAAATGAGTTGATATATATTTTAAGTTTAATTATGATAATTTGTGCATATTTTACATCATAGGTACATGCACATAGATAAGAATATTAAAACTAACAAAGTTTTGTGTTTTTATAGATTTGCATTATATATCATACTAGTGAAACCGATTCATGGTGTCATTTACTAGACAATACATTTGCTGCGTAATCACCAGTTGACAATAAACATCCGGGTATTACACCTTGGTGCAGACAATAAATGCTAAAGTGTGATAAACGGAACCTCATAAACAAACTGGAATGTTTCAATTAATTAAATAGATATGCATATTTATGTGTAGTTTATTCCTCAATGAAAGTATTTTGATAAATCTCTACACTGTTTCCTATTAAGTTCATATTATTTACCCATACCAATAACAAATTATCAGTGCCTATACTGTTTGCCATTTAATCGGTATGCTCTATATTATTCCTACATGAAACGACATGATCACATGCTACACTGTGACATTTTGTTTGTCTTATTTACCCATGCCGATAAAAAAGATCAGTGTCTATACTATGCCTTCGAGTAATTCCATATCTAGGCTCATAATCAATATGTGCCACGTGATCGGAAATAATATAGTTGTCAGATCAGGGCTAAACAGTTCGCTGTTGATGTGCATGCGTCCGGCCAGTGTGTAGGGAATGTAGGACAAAACCCCCTTGGACATAACCCCCTTCGTGTGAAAATGACAACATGGACAAAACCCCCTTCATGATTTTGACAGAGTGGACATAACCCCCTTCATGATTTGTACAGGGTGGACATACCCCCTTCATGATTTTTACAGGGTGGAAAAAACACCCTTCATTAATTCCCGGGATTAAGAAAACATTTGTTTGCTGTTTATTATTATTGATGATATTTTGTACTAAACTTTAAAAGATTCGTAATATACAACAAACAAATATTCATATATTGGCTAATGAAAACATTCAAGTAGCAGTTTGGGCACTTTATTTTTCCAACATGTACAGAAACGAACAGAACAGGGCATATACTAATACCAGGTTTCACAAATTTATATTTCCAACACATAATGTCCAATAGCAGAATAATACTTTGAGCACATTTCAACTATCAAGTACTAATATCAGCACATATCATCAACCAGCACTACTCATTTCAGTTATAATATTTGCCAATATAACACACTATACCATTACACATCATTAACCAGTCCTACTCGTGTATATTACACTTAATGAATGCGTATACACTGTCCAATTTCCACCATGTGTCCATTAATTGGTGCTAATTGTTGAGAGAATTAAAGCCGCACACTTGGTTTTAAATAAAATAATTGACATACATGAAAGGGTTGTAAAACGATTATGTTGTTAATTGTAAAAATCATATATATCAAACACTTTTTGCAAAGATTCATTCAAATGAAGGGGGTTATGACCACCCTGTAAAAACACGAAAGGCGTTTTGTCCACCCTGTAAAAAACATGAAGGGGGTTTTGTCCACCCTGTCAAAATCATGAAGGGTTATGTCCATCCTGTCAAAATCATGAAGGCGATTTTGTGCATGTTGTCATTTTCACATGAAGGGGGTTATGTCCGGATACCGTGTGTGGGATGTGTTCTGTGTATTTCCCTATATATCGTAAAGTTTACCCCCCCCCCCCCAAGAAAAATATATATATAATTGAAATATGTGATATATTTCGTAAGTAAGTAGGTAGTTGACAAAATATTCATTGCATTTCATTTGATGTGTGTCCTGAAACGTTTGTCAATTTTGCGACTGTATTTACAAAGATACGGGCTTTATATGACATATGTCCGAATTGCATTTTGTAAAATGTTCATACATGTATGCGATATGGCATAATATGTCTAGTTTTCGGGGTATTAACACGTTCATCAACTAGCGGTTTTTATTAAACGTAACATATGAGCAAACTTTTCAGTTCAATCCATTGGTAAACATTTCTTTCAATGCTTCTTGCCTTCAAAACAAGATTATTGTTAGATTAAAATTCGCGTTATCGCGTTTAGCAACACAGGAGTCGGCCATCTTGAATCTTGACTTATGGTTGGTGTGTTCGGGGTATGTTCAGAAAGTGTCAATAAATGTGCTAATTCGTCCCGAGTTTTCATTGGCTGTTGATTATCTCGCAGATGAATGAGCCACAGTGAAGGAAAATTTGAAATGTTTCTATTGTTTATGATTTTAACATTATTAAAAAGCAGAGTAATGGCCAACGCAGAAAATCACGGTAGGTTCGTGAACAAAAGTACCTAAATGGCAAAAATGACCAATATTTAGTCCCAACCCTGAATTTGGTGGGATTTTTAAAGGACTTAGTCTACGTCAAGTCATGCTTATTTTAATCACCTGACGTAAAGCACATCGCGGCTGCACACATGTCTATAAATTGCAAAATATATGAATACCCCGAAATCTCCGACTACCCCGGAAACTGGCGTCTCGACCATACATTATTCACATTCACATTATATACATTTAGACACCTATAATCATGCTACGTGAGTTTTCGTGCCCACGTTTGGACGCTGCCTTTGAAACAGTAAACATGAATCAACGTCATGATAGCGAGCAACTCCAGATTATATCCCTAAATATTACTTTTAAACCACCCAAGAAAAATAGCGTTCATATTGCGCAAATATACCGAGGAGTTACCGGTTTTCGTGCCCATAATGAATAAAATACAAAACAAATAGCATAAATGACTTTCCTGAACATATATAAACCATCAACAAAGAATGCAACCAACCCTCCATCACTTCACATGATAATGGAGTTCATTCATGGAACATTGATACGAACGCTGCCTATTTTAGTGATGTCGTGTAATATGTGTAGTATTGTTGACAGGGTAAACAATATTCGTGCCCTTCCGGGAAATGAGTGTGTGAGGGTCTTCATGGAGGCTTCCTCAATTATTTTGACAGAAAAATATAAGAAGGATGTTTCTCTTTTTTTTTCTAATTAAATTAATAAAATATAATGTGAAAAATACTGCGCATTACCCACGAGATTATATGTCGTATTTAATCGGCAAAAGTAAAAGTCCCGATATTCTCGTTGACATTCGTGTGTTGTGTGTGTGGCGATCTTAAGAAAAGCATGTAGATTTAAATTTGTCACTAATGAAACGAAGAATCATCATTGTCCAATTGTAGGTATACATTAGCTAGTCTATATACCCAAATGTATTGTGCATTAGATGTCTAAACAATTATGAGACTCAAAATGTAAAACCTTTATTAATAAGCAACTAACTGTTTCCAAATTTCTTCTTTGGATTACATTATGGGCCACTATATATGCACTAATAATCGATGTTTACTTGTCAAAATGTGTCAACGACACTGTGGCTGTGCGGGAATTGGAGTTTGTTACTTAAAATTTTAGACAAAATAATGAAGATGAAACAACACATTAGTAGATTTGCGCAAAATGAACGCTGTATTTCTTGGGTCGTTTTAAAGTAACATTTAGAGATATAATATGGATGTGTTTGCTATCAGGACGTTGATTCATGTTTGCTGTTTCAAAGGCAGCGTCCAAAACGTGACGTAATATAGCACGTCAATTGCGCGACATGACGTGGGCATGAAAACTGATGCAGCATGTTTATAGGTGTCTGGACGGTACTAATTAATGTATTTTTTCATCTTCATTATTTTGTCTAAAATTTTCATTTTAAAGTAACAAACACCCATTACTGTTGTTGACACATTATGACAAGTAAACGCCGATTATTAGTGCATAGAGGGTTTCAATGTAATACAAAAATGAATTTGGAAACAGCTAGTTTCTTATTGAGTACTGCTATTAATAATCGTTTTTATAATTTGAGTTTCAGAATTGTCAGACATATATAATTCACAATAATTTTGGATATAGCTAATGTATACCTACAATTGTAAAATGTACGTAACGTTTTGTGATACTTCTTCCTTTTAGTAGTGACAAATGTAAATCTGTAATGCTTTTCTTAGACTGCATCGCCACACACACAACGTACCAATGTCAACGAGAATATTGAACATTTTGCGACTAGCTTTGCCGATTTATTACGGCATATATTCTCGTGAGTAATGTGCAGCACTTCTCACATTATATTTTATTAACTGAATTATAAACAAATTAAGAAACATTGTTGTTATCTTTTTTCTGTAAAAATAATTGAGGAAGCCTCCATGCAGACCCTCACACACTCATTTCCTGGAAGGGCATGAATACTGTTTACCCAGTCTACAATTACGCCATATTACATGACGTCACAAAAATAGACAGCGTTCGTACCAATGTTTCATGAATGAACTCGGATATCATGTGAAATGATTGAGGGATGGTTGTAGTCTTTGTTCATCATTTATATCTGTTCAGACAAGTCGTTTATTTTATTTGTTTTTACTTTACTCCTTATGGGCACGAAAACCTGTAACTCCTCGGTATATGCAACAAAACTGAATTTTACCAGTTTGGATAGCATTGTATCATGATAATATAGTATACTAGCGGGCGACTTTAACCAATAGCGGACGATTTGACCAAATAGCGGACGCTTTGAATAATATTGTATTCATTAAAATATCTGTAACACTTTGATATACAATCACTTATATAAATTATTGTAGTGTATGGTTACTTTTCCCGTACACCTTAAAATAGTATCCAGAAAAATCTGGTTGTTATGTCCAGAAATCTGGTCAATTTCGCCTGAAATCTGGTCCGTTATGCCCTTGTCCGTTATGTTCATGCTTCGTAATGTTCATAATTCTTTGATAAAACATTGCCGTGCAAATAGTCAGTTGAAATTACACCAATAATATCAAAGATGGCGTCCGCCAGGAAATAATTTCCAGCTAAGGGGGCAGTGACCAGTTCATTTAAAATTATCAATGTCACGCCCTCGGACAGTATGTATTTAATTCAATATTCCAAATAAGTGGGCAGACAGCAATATGAGTTCGACATGTGTGACCTAGACACACTAAAAGCTTTTACATAAACACAAATATGCTGCTCTATTAGTGCTCCTTACCTATGCAGGAATGTGAAATATCTTGGTGCAGCCTCTTTAAAATTGTCCAATTCTGAGGTAAAATATTCACTTTAAAACCATGCTGTGCCACGCTACTTGCGGAACTACAGATTGAATGTTGTATGTGTTCTCAATCATCATCCAGAGGCAAATGCACTATCATTGTGCAAACCAGTTCCCATCCATGAGTTTTCTCTGAAATAAATTCTTGTTTGAAACTCCCAGAAAAATCTGTTGTTTTGATCAGTTTTTGTCACAACATAATCGGTGTGAAGTGAGCAGTGAGCAGTAAGTAGCAGATATATCTCACTGCTGGCAGTAAGCGGCAGTGAGCAGTGAGCAGTGAGATGTGTTTCACTGCTAGCAGTAAGCAGCAGTGGGCAGTGAGATGTGTCTCACTGCTAGCAGTACGCGGCAGTGAGCAGTAGTAGTATATAAGAGTCACAATGATACCATCACCTCTGGAAGGTACCAGCTACGCGCGGCACCTTCCACAGCATGATGGTATCATTTGTGACTCTTATATACTACTACTGCGAGACCATATATTTATGACATGAGAAGATACACCCTATTAGAGATAAGAATCCCTATGTTATACTCAGTATATATATAACATAATGGTTCTAGTTAAGTGTGCGTGGTTGAAGACAGGTAGTCACGAGAGATGTTTTCGCACCGGTATTTACGAATATTGCAAACATCACCGTGCATGGATGCGAAGAGGTTCCGTTTCACCTCGCCCATGTCAGCATTGTGGGGTAGGGACCAAAGCCGAGTCATTGCTATGTCCACCATGCGGTGGCACTCAGGCTACTCATCGAATGGTTAACAAGGGATTACGTGCTCGCAAGTATCATCGTTTAGTAATAATTCAAATCGGAAAGTCAGATTAGAAAGATAGAATCGATCTAATAAGTCACGGTGTTTCTACAGCATTAAAAAACACTGTAAAAAAACATTATCAAACTAATTTTTATAAAATTAGAAAATTGAACAGAAAAAACAAGTACCAATATTATTAGAGAAAATGGATAATACAATACAATTGGAATTGAAAGTTTTTAATGGCTGTGTTGAAGAAGTTTACGAAGAATACGGGGGTTATAATCCTATATATAAATTCTATAAAATGAGAACACTAGGCGATATCGAATACATGAAATACCAGCGTAATTTATTACACTCCGATAAAAACGTTGCATTTACAATATTATACCGGCAATTATGTCAACTATACAAGAGGCAAATACGAACATTAAGACAGATAATGCGTATCGGATATGAAACTAAGGCGTATTATATAAAACTATTAAAACCCAACGATTCGTTTACGAACGTACATTTCTACGATATCACTTATAAATTTATGTTGTAATCACAACACCAACCAGACGACAATGTTCCAATTACACGCGTTATGAAATAAATTATTAGGTCCCACCTTACACGTATATTAAGCGTCCATTTATAGAGAGGTTTACACGATTACGTCTTCCGGGATGGAAAATAAACACACTGTAATATATATTCACACGCGGCTATTTATAGCCTTATCGATGGTATGTAAACTGGCTATCGATTTACACAGGTGGTGTACACAGTTTATAAACACTTAGTGAGGGTTATATAGTTCACGAATTTCCGGGATGGTTCGTTATTTAATTAATTTTAATAAAATTATTTATAATTTAAAGCTGAACACCCCCTATTATATAGAAAACTATTAATTAATAATAATAATAAAATAATTAATTAATAAATAAATAACATTTTTTTTATTTCACCAGCAAAGTTAAGTTTATATACGAGAAATAAACACAGTTCGGTGACGGACGCCGGCATTAATATCTCAACAGTGAGATAAGTTTCGCCACATGTACTTCACTCTGGCCGCTCTGCACATTATAGCGGATGGAGGTAACGATGAGGTGGGGTCCGCGGCATCGGTCCAATGATGGGGTGTAGGAGATGTGAGTGTAACACACCTCGCTAAGCCGAAAAAATGAAAAAAATAGAAGAAATTTAAGCGAAGGCTTAGCGGGGTGGACCCAGAAGGATTTTTCTGGCGCGGGTTCGAGCCTCGGTGGAACCTAAAACTTTTTTTCTTTTTTTTCTTTTTAAATTGTTAATAATTTTCCTAAAATTAATTAATAAATTGTTTACTGCACCAATATAATTAATTTTATAATTTTCTTTAAATTAATTATAAAATTAATTATTTTATAAAATATCACAATGGTGCTGTAACATTTCTTCCGACTTTATCTCCAAGTTTTTCCCTAAATTTATACCCAATCAGTACACTCAATTTTGGGCATGGTGGCGCGCGCGCCTTGATTCTTATATCATTTTTTAATTTTTCATATCTCCCCATTTCTTCCACCACGATTCAAACTCTAAATTTGATATTTTCTTATCGGCCAACGCTTTGGACACCATAACGTCGATGGTATTTTTCTTCCACCTGGCGAGAACAGATATTCTATCATGTTTTCTACATTTATTTTTTCTCGAGTTTTCCACCCGACGCCCTAATTACCATACACAACAACCCAGAAACGGCCGACACCGCACATAAAATCCCCGCTACAGGAACCGTTATAATGGTGGATATAGTTGCAGCTGTCCCCGCCCCACACAACACGAAACACTCGCTAGAGCCGTGCTAGATGCTTCAGCCATGTTCACCGCGCTCTATATTTTTTAGCGTTTCTTTTTCTATTTGTATATTCTCTAACTAAAATATCCTGCATAGCGACGATGTTATTCAACCTAAAATCTGAACTTCTTTCGTTAATTGTACACAGTGTTGATGGAGTGGTATTGACAATTGGAAGCGTTGATTCGTTCATGATTTCATTATATTAGTATTTACAAAATAAGTTCAATTAACAATGAGACAATAGTGGAAGAACTCTCTGGGTCACCGATTTCGTAACAAAGTTAATAACACTACCTTTGGAAAGTCTAATTCGATCATAACCGGAGAACGAAACCACCGTCGAACTATCTCCAGAGATTTTAGTGACTCCAAACCCCCGTTCTTCCCCATCTACTACAATATTTATCGCGACCGCGCCCACAGGTTTACCACTACTATTAACCGAGCAGACCGCCATTTGGATAACTTCACCTGCAGCTGTCATAGTGTATCCCCCACATTTATTACTCGCTTTGGCACCGAACGAATATTCATAGTGCCCCTCAACCAATTGGCCCCGCTTCTCAGCCCAAACTGTTATGACACGTTTTGGCGTTTTCATTGTTCGCACTATTCCGGCAAGCGCACTGTTTGCGTTATATGCCTCAGTACGAATCTTATAAGAGGCCTCCGCAAGAGCTTTGGTCGCGGCTATACGATCATGTTTCAGTTTATCGGAAACTTCGGTTATCTTTCCGTCTAGTTCGGTAAGTGCCGCTTCTCTACTGAGAGAGTCCTCTAAGCGCAACGCATCATAAGCCTCCGCAATGGTCGCCTGGTGGCCTTCTAGGGCTTTCTCAATACCCGACCGGGCCTCTTTTTGAAATTCGGTTATTTTCCCGTCTAGTTCAGCAACCACCGCTTCTCTGATGAGAGAGTCCTCTGAGCGCAACACCTCATAAGCCTTCGCAAGGGCTGCCTGGTGGTCTTCTCGGGCTTTCTCAACACCCGACCGGGCCTCTTTTTGAAATTCGGTTATTTTTCCGTCTAGTTCACCAACCGCCGCTTCTCTGATGAGAGAGTCCTCTGAGCGCAACACCCTATAAACCTCCGTAAGGTCCACCTGGTGGTCTTCTCGGGCTTTCTCAATACCCGTTCGGACCCCCTCAACCCCCAACCGGGCCTCTTTTAGAAATTTGTTTATTTTTTCGTCTTGTTCAGTAAGTGCCGCTTCTCTGTTGAGAGAGTCCTCTGAGCGCAACGCCCCATAAGCCTCCGCAATGGCCTCCTTGTGGTCTTCTCGGACCCCCTCAACCCCCGACCTGGTCTCTTTCAGAAATTCGGCTATTTTCCCGTCTAGTTCAGTAAGTGTCGCTTCTTTACTGAGAGAGTCCTCTAAGCGCAACGCATCATAAGCCTCCGCAAGGGCCTCCGCAAGGTTCGACTGGTGGTCTTCTCGGACTTTATCAATACCCGACCGGGTCTCTTTTCGAAATTTGGTTATTTTTTTATCTAGTTCGGCAACCGCCGCTTCTCTGACGAGAGATTCCTCTGAGCGCAACACCTCATAAGCCTCCGTAAGGTCCGCCTGGTGGTCTTCTCGGGCTTTCTCAATACCCGACGTGGCCTCTTTTCGAAATTTGGTTATTTTTTTATCTAGTTCGGTAAGTGCCGCATCTCTAATGAGAGAGTCCTCTAAGCGCAACGTATCATAACCCTCCGTAAGGGCCGCCTGGTGGTCTTCTCGGACTTTATCAATATCCGACCTGGTCTCTTTTTGAAATTTTGTTATTTTCCCGTCTAGTTCGGTAAGTGTCGCTTCACCGATGAAAGAGTCCTCTAAACGCAACGCATCATAAGCCTCCGTAAGGTCCGCCTGGTGGTCTTCTCGGACTTTATCAATCCCCAACCGGGCCTCTTTTCGAAATTTGGTTATTTTTTCATCTAGTTCGTTTAGTTCCGTTTCTCTGATGAGAGAGTCCTCTGAGCGCAACACCTTATAAGCCGCCTGATCTTTCTCAACATCCGTTCGGACTCCCTCAATTTGTGCAGTCGCCGTCAGCACTTCTACTCTAACATCTGATATACTCCTGTGAATCCCGTTTGTGACCTTCGATATAGTTTTATTGATCAGTGCCTTGGTTTTTCCAGTAGTTAAAAAATCGCCCTCTGTCGGGATGAATCCACCTTCTGCCGGTTCCAAATTCTTTGAATTTGTCACCCAATCGGAAGAACTACCTGGTCCGTATATACTCATAATAAAATTAATTATAATATTGGGCACCTATACTTAATTGGAAATTTCGAGAACTACCGAAATCGGGTAATAGTTATTCAACTTTCTCGCTTGATCATCGAGAATAGAGACCGTAAATTCGTGGATATGTCCCGATTCCAAAACTTTCATCTCGGGGTGTGGGAAGTCTAAGGTCACAGTCTCGCCATAGAAACAGTCGCTGGCTTGCACGGTTTTCAGTAATGTGGTGGGAGTGCCGTCTACCGTGTTGTACGATGTGTTCACCCGATCCAGGTGCACCCTGAGAGTTTTCGTGAAGGCGAAGTCCACCGGGTTATCACCGACGTACTCACCCGGGGTAAACACTCCTTTGTTTGAGGAGTATGTCTCTCTAGTTGAATACCGAACCCCGGCGAGACCACTACCTTATTATCAGTGTTGATGGTCATTGTTGCGAGCCCGGTAGCATTCGATACTGTGAGGTTGATTATACCGTCAAGCACTGAGTTGACAAAATCTTTGAGCTGTCTTATTCCCCACAGTCCGTGAGGCAGCTTTACACCTAATTGTTGTCCATCCTTCACATAGTAAAACCCTTCGCTCTTCCCCACATTCTGCCATCCAACCGTGAACGTGATTGATCTGAGGCCTACCCGGCGTTGTCCGCAGCAGTTGTCGATTGACTTTTGAAGTTCACAACTCCCTTTTTGAACATTAGTGATAGTAGCAAACATAATAATATCTTTCAATGGATACCAAACCATTTAGCTTTAATTCTAATGCAAAGTACGCGGTCGGAGGTAAATACAAGCAAAAAGACGTTGTTAACCTTGTACACCCAACCGTAACGGTTAGAACGGACAGTGGCTTTGCCACCAATTTCCCTAACATCTTTGAACAATATAGGCTGCCCAAGATTACTACGATGGAGGCGGTAAACTGATGGAAAGCAACACCGATGCAGTTTTGGCAGAACCAAATAAATTTCGCTGTATGGTGCGCAACAGCCGGGTGTGGAGTTTCACATAAAGACCATCTGACATCAAAGAATGTCATGCTCCGAAGTGTTTACAACTTTCATGCGTATTATACTATTAGGAGGATTCTCAAAGAACTAGGTATTTCACTACCTCAAGACGACGCCTGGGATCCCATTTCCAACGCATACGACCGTATGGCGTTTGAAAGACTGTGTAACGAATTTAACGTTTCAAAAGACGCGGACTGGAGACAGAAAGCATTTCCTACCACCACTGGCCTCGGGGACGTTCTCATTCGGGGCCAGTCCGGGAATTGGACGCAGACTGATTTTAGACACGATCACTCCGGTGACACATCGTTCAGTCGGAACGCCGGAATTTTGACCCCGCGACTATGACTTTCGGGCCGGAAGTGTCTGGAGGTCGGCACTGCGGCGTGTTTTCTTGTAAAATGTTACCTCCGAAACGGGCTCACGTCGATTACATACAGCAGGCTGCTGAGGTTCAGAACGCGTGGGGTACATTTATGTTAGATAAGGGTCTAGGGTTCACGCAGGCCGGGTTTACTCGCGTCAACGACTCCATTCGCACGTACGTCTGGGCCATCCTCGGCGCACAGAAGCAAACTCGCAGTTCTATACTGGGCACGGGAACGGCGTTTGATGCACAAAAGCAATTCTTGGCACTTGTAGAGGACGCCATCTCAGCTAGGGTGGATCTGGAGAAGGTGATCCAGAATTATCAAGACGTTTTGCAGAATGCCAGCACTCCAGTAGACTACGCATTTGGAATAGGTCTTTATATGGCGCCGAGCAATATGATACTACGAGACGACCCGGTTGATGGTTACAATAATCAGATCGTAATCGCCACCGTCAATCAAAAAATCGGCCACAACGGTAACGTGAACACGGATATCATCAAGCTCCCACCCAAGATGATCGGGCGCGGAGTTGTAAGTGGAACCGATTTCATAAAACCCCCAAAATACAAAATGGATACACATCCCTCAACACAATCGAACCCAGTACCCCCAATTAGTAAATTGGATGCACCATCGAGTTCCATCAACAATGTTGAAACACCAATCAAGATTGGAAGCACAACACACGAGGAGGAGAAATTAGCGCTCGTCGTCGCCCTCGTGGCGATCGGACTATTTACGCTTTGGTTTTAGGAACTCTCTGGCGAAGAATAGTAGGAGACCGGCGATCGCCACGATTAAAGCCCAAGCATTATCAGCGAGCCATCCGACCGTTTTTGATAATATAGATAACAAGAAGGAGAGGAGACCTCTTATCAACACAGGCAGCGCGGCAGCCACCTTTCCTGCTAATTTAGCCAAGAGACTGGCGAGGGCTTTTAGTTGTTTTTTATCCACTCCTTGGCTCCGCCGGATGGCGCGGTTGCTGGTGCGGGTGCTGGTGCGGGTGCTGGTGCGGCACCAGCATTGACAGCTACAAATAGAGATATAGATAGAATTAGGGTCGATATAATCATGCTGAAAGCTGCGATGATGGTTACTATCGTGACGCCCTTCTCTCTGAACAGAGTGCGAAGACGCTCACCGAGTGTCGTGTCCTCGTGCAGGACCCTCGAGATTGTTTCGTGGCTCCGACTTAATTGGCCGGAAAGTGCCTCACGGTTAGTCGAGACAACCTCCAAGCGAGCTTCTCTTTCGTCCCGCAACGACCGCAGGAGTTTGTTGATCCGCTCGGTAGATTCTCTATCGTCACGGACTTCCCCAAGTTTTCTTTCTTCTAGCGCGATATGTTCGTCCAGCACCGTGAGTTTGGAGAGGTTATTGACCAGTTCGCCCCGGACCGTTTGCAGAACCTTATCGAGTCCCAGGAGTTCGCGAAGAGGTAATGGTGGGTCATACTTACTGCCGTTTAATTCGTTGACCGTGGTTTCCACTGTGTTAATAGCGTCGGTGGCTATACGAGGGACCTCGCTGATATCGCTCGTTTCTATAGCGGCGGCCGTCTTCACCAGCGTTTCGTCGGTAGACTGTAGGGTTTTTACCATTTGTTGAGGCAGCTGCGACCGATCATCGATCACTCCTAGAGCTCGAGCGAGGTCCACTCCATATTTTTTCACTGAAGAGGCCCCGAGGAACCGGTTCGGGTCGATCTTGAACGTCAGCAACTTCCAGTTCTTGCCCCATTTAATCCACAGGTCTCCTCTTTTAGTACTGCGGAACTCCAACGTGGCCTTGATACCGTGTTTAGACACCTCACTCTCCCACCGTTTCACCAGAGACTCCGTTTTCCTGGGAGGTGCCAGCTCATCCTTGGAGATCCCCGCAGGAATCTCGTCACCTCCCGCCCATGCCGGAGTTTCGGGTGGGGCCTCCCACATATAGCTAACATCACCAGCAGCTGAAGTTCCTGGTGTATCTATCAAGGTCGTTTCGTCAACGTCGTCGATGTCATCATCATCGCGGAAATCGTCTCTGCCGATTTCATCCATGTTAATATCGTAATCATCCATCTTTATAACTTTCTTAAAATTAATTATGTATTAAAGTCAAAACCATACGGGTTTAATATAGTTTCACTAAATTATGTCTTCGAGTTAATACGGTCGCAAGCTCAATCCATACCGCAGACTGCGTGAGCCCCTCGGGGCAAAAGGTGTGAGACAGAGTGTCGTTATTACGAACAACCCATCGACGATTGACCAGAACCAGCAGCTCTTGGTCCGCTTCCCCAACCTCGGAGCTAACGACGTCATTGTGCCGGGGACTGTTCGCCTCGCTTTCACTATTTCGCTGACGTCGACGGACGAGAACCGAACCATCGTTCAGAACCTGGGTCGCGCCATCGTCAAGAAGACCATGATAAAGATTTCTGGTAATGAGGTGATGTCGATCGATGACAGCGACGTCTACCATTGTTATCAGGACCTATGGATGACGGCGCAAGAGCGCGAAAACGCTGTCTATCAGGGTATTGACACCAGCAAAAATAAGAACGTAACCAAACTTAGAATCGGGGCTGGTAACAAGGTAGATAACAACGCGAGTGACAATGCGGTCGCGGGCGCTTACGGCAACCGCTTCTACATCCCGCTCGACTTTGAGTTGCTGGAGAGTCACATGCCCTACTATCAGAGCGCTTTGGCTGACCGCCTCGAATACGAACTAACGTTCAACGACTACGGCCGAGTTCTCATAGCCAGCGACATGTTATCGACGTATACGATCGATAATGTTTCGCTGGAGTACGACATGGTCACGATGCCCGAACTCGCGCGATTGATCAGAACCGAGTACGCCGGGCGCGTTGCCATACTTTACGACCGAGTTCTTCGCCATCGCAAGATGACGAAAGACAAAGGCGACACATTGTGGAATATAATGTCAACGTACCCGCCCCGCTCGATGAAAAGGTATACTGATGTTGTTCGAGGATGCTCGGTTCGCGTTCGGTGCTAGACCGACAAATTCTATAACCACAAAATCACGAAGTTAGAGGTGACGATCGAGGAGTACCCAATCAACTCTACAGCGTGGGTCTTCGCGCGCACCAGCAGTAGGACGAAGTAAGAAAGCAGTTTGCTGCCGGCTCTAAGCGCTCTCCGGAGGTTGCAGCGGTTGCCAAAGACCTGCATCTCTCGGCCGTCTCCCTCGCGGAGTTCCTGAATACCAAATACGCGTTATGGCTAGACATGCGAGCCAGCGACGACGACCAAATACACGGCAGCGGACGCCAAGTTGTGAACACTAGCGAGGGTGTGACGATCCAGATAACCAAAGAGGCGGACGGAGCCGGGCCATTGAACGTGTACTTATATATAATTACAGACGCACAACTCAACATCGAAGATGGTCGATACGTCTCAGCACTCTACTAAATCTAACGATTTATTAATTAATTTTAAGAAAATTAGCAATCAATACCAATTCACGATTGGAGATGCCCACTCTGCCATAATATGTGGGCAGACAGGATGTGGAAAAACGGTTTTCATCCTAGACTTGCTCGAGGGCTCCTACCGCGATGCCTTTCGTCACATTGTGATCCTGTGTCCCACTGTGCGACACAACGATACTTATCAGCGGCGCCCGTGGATATGGACCGACCCTGAGGTATACGTTATTGACCCGGTGATAGGCTTCACGATTGGCTGCGTGGTTTATCGCTTTTTCTGGCCGCCATGCTAGGCAAAGCGTATGGATATCCACTCAAAAGTACAACGCCGTCCTCAAGGATCTGCGCGAGCAAACGAAATGGGTCGCCCTCTTTCACTGCAAGGACCGAGACTCATTCGATGACTGCCTTCGAGAGAATGACGTTATCCCAACGCGCGAGGAGCGCCTGGAGGTTCGACAGATGCTTTCGGAAACTAAGCACGCCAAGCTTTTGCTAAAGACTGATCAACCAACTGCTTACGAAGTTATCAATTAATTTTATAATTAGCAATTACTTAACGCTCGTTAGTAATTGCCGAGTAAATGCTTAACAATTAATTTAAGAAAATTAGTAATACTGAACAATGCTGAACAATGCTGAACAAATGCTTAACAAATGTTGAACAAATGCTGAACAATGGTTAACAATGTTAACAATTTGGTGCTCCGCTGCGAGCTTTGTTGCGAGCATAATGGTGATCATAAGTATCGGGTGGTGCGCTTGGCAATATGTTAAAGTGATGAGAGTTGTTAGAATAGTTAAATTAATTTTAAGAAAAATGAACTGCGACGAACTTCTCGATCAGCTAGTGGAAGAAACCTCAACTCCGACTGCCAACACCCTGAAAGATAATGATCCGACAGAGCAATCGGAATCAACTCCAACTCCAACGGCGGTTGGTATTGTGTTGAGTGCAACGACTCCGAATGAAGATGAAAATGCGGCGCGACGAGAGCGGCTAGCTGCGCTGGTTGCTGGTGGGGGACAATCGGAGCATTATCTCGGTAGGCGTCTCTCAGTTTTTCAGGTGGATAAGATGTCAGATGCGGAGATCGATAAAATGTATGCGCGATACGAATCTAGGTTAGGTGCGGAGATGACAAAAACTCTCGGAACGGCGGCCTATTCATTTGTACGCAACCGCCGTTAGTACTTCTCCCTATACCAACACCGCGGATTGATTGACGATCTAGAGACTGACCATTTTATAGGTCCACACCTCTTAGAACAGCTGCTGCTCAATTTATCACAAGTTTGGAATTTGTACTTAGCTCCGCTGACAACCGCGTTGACCACGGGTAAACACTGTCAATTTGGACATATATGCCCACGAACTATAAGCCCTAATATTAATATCATAAATGATGACACAAGACACACCCGCGAGAGTGACGGAGTTGAACCCGATTGCTCCAACCCAATCGAACCCGAGTGTTACTCCGCCACTGGATGACATACCGCATATAAAAAATCCCAAAAGACAGGCAGCTGGGCGGGCGGCGGCTGCCACCCGAAAAGTTAAACAAGATAAAATACTCGCCGAGCTTCGAGAGGCTAAACAGTCGTTGCAATCGGGGACGGAGACAGCAAAACATCTGAAGACAGAGTTTGAGTACAACAACACCCCCAATTCACGAATTGGAAGCACACTCAACACCCAATCGAGGTTGGGCGAATCCGATTGAACCCAAATTCGTGAATTGGAGTTGGGTTGTTTGGTGGTGGTCTGGCAGTTGTTGGTGCCCTGTGCGGTGGAAATACCCCCTATTATCGAAAAAAACAAGCAGCCAGTGATCAGAAGAAAGTTACGAAACACCAATCGCGATTGGATGCGCCCCATTTAAACATTGATCGCGACCCCTTTTATATGCAATAATTATAATGGCTGAACAAGACGGTAAAATGTTAGTGAATGCGCTTTATCACGCCGTGGTGATATCGGGTTTCAGTATCGGGTATGCTCGACTATCAAAGATGGTCCTAGGAGGATTCGCTCCCAAATTGGACTTTACTGTGAGAGACGTAGGGCTCGCGACCTTAGATGTAGCGGCCGCAGTTTGGACCCGAGATTATCTAGTTAAAGCTGGAATTCTACCAGTTAATATATGGAAATAAATGGCTTCAATCGCAGTAATAGTAGGTGGTGCGCTTGTAAACGCATTGGCGTTCAGCGGTAGCAACTTTATATTCTCGAAAATGAGAAGCTCGAACGTGGATGAGGAGCGTAAGCGTCACGATTTAGCTGTAGAACAACTCAATAGCGCAAAGGAAGCGTGGTCGAAAAAACGAACCGCCCATCTGGACTGGGTCAATGAAGAGCTTCGCCGCGAAAATCACGCCGCACAAACTTTTCAGAACGTTGAAGAAGCCAACCGCGAGTACGCGCTGGCATATCCGCAGAAAAGTCTCGCGCCGCTGGATCGTGAGCCCCAACTTTCAGATTTCTATGTACCGTCAGAGACCCAAAAAGACCGCGAGATCGCGTTCATCGTCGTGGGAATGTGTGTGGTGTGGCTCGTCGGCTACTATATCCAATCGAGATTTTAAATTAATTATTTTAAATAATTTTTTTTATAAATATATATATATATAGAACGATGTCAGTTGACGAACTTTATTTTGCTATGATTGATATAGGCTACACTGCCCTTAAACACCGCATGGTTGGTGCAAATGGTATGATTCGTCTGGCCCGAGATTCTCTCGAGACGTGGCGGGAGGACGAAAAAGCGGCCACCCTTTTCGCAAAGCGGATGTTAGATTCCTCCACCAATCCTGGGGGATTAGATTTTCCCAAGTTCCTTCAGAACTTAACCCCCAATCGCGATTGTACTTCCAACAAAGGTTTATTAATATCGACGCAGTTACCGGACGATCTGGCGAGGGCATGTTGGAGATTGTCCAATATATTAGAATACATCGCATACGATGAACACGCGCAAACTTAATACAAAACTATCGGTTCGCCTAACACGCAAGCTAGCGAACGCGCACTATAGCCCCCGCGGCTACTGGAAGGGACTCGCTGCCATCAAGAACCTCGCGGCGGCGACCAAGATTTCAGAAAACGCTGTCAAGGAATGCTCAAGAAGCAGGCCCATCTGGCAGATCTATTTACCCGCGCCTCACAAATATTCCGCGCCCGAAATTCGACGTGCCGGTACCGAACCAAGTTCACCAAGCTGATCTCCTGTTTCTCCCTCACGATCGCGTCGGTCGTAAGACGTACAAGTACGCACTGACAATCGTTGACATAGCGAGTCGTTATAAGGGGGCTGAGCCGTTGGCCACTAAAGAGTCTAAGGAGGTGGCCGAGGCTCTCTCCCGAATATATAAGAGGAGTCCTCTCAAATGGCCGAATTTTCTCCAGGTCGATCCCGGTCGCGAGTTCATGGGCGCGGTCTCTCATCTATTGTCTAAGCACGAAGTTTCTGTCAGACGCGGCCGCGTCAACATCCACCGGGACCAGGGAATCGTGGAGTGCTTCAATCGAACCCTGGCTGAGAGACTGTTCGGACACCAATATGCCAAAGAACTTGTAGACCCTCATTCGCGATCGACCGAGTGGGTGGCCAGACTGCCCGCCGTGGTCTCCGCATTGAATGGAGAGGTGACCAGATTGATAGGTAAGAAGCCCGTAGATGCTATCAAGTTTAAAATGGTAACGAGCGAGCCCTCTGCCGTCTCGCGCTGGCGACCCGTTGGTTTAGAGGAGCAACGGCTTCCATCGGATATTGACGTCCGGTACCTCTATCAACCGGGAGAGCTCGAAGGTGGCAGCCGCCGCGCGACTGATCCCGTGTGGTCTCTCAATGTATATCATCTAGATCGATCTATTACCAAGCCCGATGAGCCCGTGCTCTACTATTTGGATGATGGGCCATCTCGAGGGTTTGTTCGCGAAGAACTTCTTGCGGTGCCTTCTGACACCCAGCTACCACCGGATCGTCAGAGTCTTTAGTATTCTCTCCTTTTTTCAGAGTTCTTTTTTTTTTTTACCTATCCTATAGGCTCGGTGTGTAACCCGTCTTCCATCACTCTCCTCTTGTCGTAGTAAGCCGAGAGTCCTAATTTTTGTTGACAGTACGTCTTCATCACCCCGTTAATCATTCGGAATCCCCTGTTCTCCGCCATATCCCTACCCCCTTCGAGAGCACTCTTATACCTCCCCCAAGTCAGATCGTTAGATCTCTTCGACATCCCCTTGGCCGAGTGCTTAGATTTTCCATCACCGCTCACGTAGTAACACTTGCTACACAGAGCGATGGCTCTATCCCCTTCGAATTCCAGCTTGAACAGTCCCGGAGTTCTGTTGCTCCACACGTCCCACGCCAAACACTCGGTCTTCTCCTTATTAAACTTTCTCTTCATATTCTTTCTCACCACCGCCGCCAGCGTCTTCTCAGACAGCGCGAAGTACATGCTGTTAGTGTCCATCTGTATCAGTTCGAAATCTCCGCAATCCACGTACTTGTCCAAGAAATCGTAGTAGAACTCCAGCATCCGGAGCTTGGCCAACTGGTAGACCGCTATGCCACACTGAAACGGTCTTTTGATCACCACTCGAGTCTTCCTGCTCGATATCTCGTAAGCCTCCCCAATCTCCTCCAGGTCTTCGAACCACGCCGACCTCAATGCCCGATCGACAGTCTTCTCATCCTTCGTATATGTGGTGTTCAGGTGTCTCTCTTGTGCCTCTATCAGCTTGCCACAACACGTGTTGTCAACCAGTTTGAATATCTCCGCCAACACCGCCTTGCTCTTGTCGACGTCCCCCTGTCCGTCTAGCAGCGGTGACCTCTTTAACAAACCATTGAAACTGTTTGCCGGGCGTGTAGTCTATCACCCTATGCACCGCCTTGACGATCAGACCCTGCTCCAGATACCACTTTAGCAGCGGGGAGTATATGATCATCTTCTTGGCGGACATTGCCCCCACGAGCTTTCTCTGTCCTTCGACTCTTTTCCTACCAGTCCCGGCCAGGAAGTCCTTCATGTGCTGCGGAACCTCGTTCTCATCGACTTCTCGATTAACGAACAGCGGTGACATTTCCTAGAACTTGTCTCTCAACGTTTCAGGGACCTCTATATCCAACTCCTTAAATCCGAACCACTTTTCACTCCTGACCTTCCTCACGAAACGGTCTATATACGACTGCCTTTCCGGGTCGTCACACGTCCATATCTGCTCCTCACCACACGGCATGTCCTTCGACAGAGTAGATAGGTATAGAACATTGGCATCGTACCCCAGCACCGCCTTGCACATCTACTCCTCCCGACTCCCCACCTGACCCCTGATCGTTGACCTTCCAACCTCGGCGTATCTGGAGAATACTATGGACGGACCACCGACCAATCCCTGCTTCATCATCTCGTAAGTTTCAGACTTCGGTGACCACAGCTCGGGCGTGTCCCCGCCTTCCCATCGATCGACCCGCGGAGTAGGTACTGAAGGGAAACACCGGGCAGAGACACAGCATCCTTGAGTATGTCCACGCATCTTCCCCTGTAGAACTCCGTCATTTTAGTCAGAGCCTCCAGGAACGGTCCTACATCAAAGTCGTTGTAGTGTTGCAACCATTCCTTGAACGTCTTCATCCCCTTTTCTCGGAATACCTTCTTACACTCTTTCCACTCGGACAACGATAGTAGGAACTCACCCTTCAACTTCGAGTACCACTCGGGATAGTCTGGCAGCCCCGGATGGTCGAGCTTGTCCGCGCTATCGAACCACTCGTATGGAAAGTGAGGCTTTACTGTTTTGCACTCGTACGCCTTAACCCACCGGTCGTACGTGGTACTGGGTCCCAGATACTTGATGATGTGGAGAAATCTAAACTCCGGGGTAAACAGAAACATCGTCGTGCTGGCTCTCTTTCCAACCATCACCTTATTCACGGTGGCCGCCAACTTCTCTACAAAGTACTGCTTGATGAGGTTCAGGTCGTACCTGCTACAGTTGAACCCCACCACCGGGACTTGGTCAATCCAAGAAATAATCTTTGCTTGCTGAGACTTCGATAACATATCTATGTCGGCCGGCAGATACTTCTTCCAAACCCCCTCCCTGATTGCTTTGCCTCTCATCTGCAGCTCGGTCACGAACTTCTCGACTAGCGTGTCGGGATCTCGTTCGCATAGGTGTGTGATCCCTTCATGCATCGTATCCCCCAAAGACACCGATATAGGAACGTGCTCGACCTCGAAGGTCAGGTCTTTGGTGGGTCGCGTGGTTTTTGAATTGTCGAGATACGCCTCGAAATCGTAGACTATCTGGTGGGGGTACAGAGTCGTCTCCTCCTCGCGTGGCAATTGTGGATAGTAGGTATTCACCTCATTCAACCACTCGCACTCCCACATCACCACCAGCTCGTAACCCGCCTTCCTTATCTTGGCGTCTTGAATTTTCGTCCTCTTGTACAGCGATCTCGCATTACCTCTCATGCAATGCCTCGGACACCCGTGCCAGTAGCGTCCGTGAAACTGAAACACGGTCTCGGTCTCGTGACAGTAACCGTCGACCGGATCACCGGCCACCCACCTCTCACCACCGTGACCGCAGTTGGCGTGATGTATGTGCTTTCCCACCCTCTCCTCTTCTCTGCTCAACCATTGAATCGACCTCAGACTCGCTGACCCCTTAGGATAGAACGCCTTCTCGTAGGCCGACTGTAGTCTCTCTAACCTCTTACCTGGACATGTCACCACGGTCTTCCCACCCATGCAGGTGGTCGCGTGCCTATGCATGTTACACGACTTTGTGAACCGTTGTTGACATCCGGTGCACCCGTACTCGTTCGTCATCTTGCGGAGATTCGTTATGAGGAACGAGTGACCTCCAAACATTCCTATCATCATTGTCTTCCTCCCAACCACGTCGTAATTTGCCGGAACCTTCATGAGGTACCACACTCCATCGGCGGTGGGCTCGTAAACGCGAATACCCAGCTTGAAATGCTCTTCGACCTTCTTAATATCGTCCAGGGGAATTCCCTGGCCACCCGGTCCGTTATCATGCCCGAGATATTCGCGAGCCAGAGCTCGTGCCTTCACAACAGCGGTCTGGTCTCCCTCCACGTTGGATGGCTATGCACCTGACACAAGTAGTCGTCGTACGTGTCGACGGAATACATTCCCTTTTTCTGTCTTAACCAGTCTGGGAGTTTTCCCGATCCCATGAGAAGTTGTTGTGCGTCGATGATCATCTTCACCTCGACCGATATCCAACGAACGAAGGTCCATTTTGTGTTTGGTCTATCGACTTTGTCGATGTCCATTCGACCTTTCTCTCTATCGGATATCCAACTCTCGGCTTTGGCGATCTCGTTTATCCACGGACTGCCCTTTGATTGTTTGTGATAGATCATAGTAGCGTCGGTCTCTATGTTCCTAATACGATACGAGCACGAATACCTCAGATAACATGCCGTGGTCATCTCTGGGCGAATTTTATTCATTATGCCATTAGCGATCTCCCCGTCTACCCCCCTCTCGAAAGTCCCTCTTACCCCTATCAACAGTTTCCCTAACTTCGGCTTCTTCGGCGAGAATCCTGGGACCCTCCTCCACCAAAGCTCTGGCGATATCTCTCCTCTTCTTGGGAGGTCTCCCCACCAACCCTTGATAAATCTTATTGTAGTACGCCTTGTATAGGGGTTTTCTACGTGCGCTGTGATCTTCTTTTACACGCTGCGCGTAAGCGGTGGCGCGCAGACTGGCCGTCGTCTCGTTCTCCAATTTCTCGGAGCGTTTTTCGGGTCGGCGGGCAGTCGTCCGGTCGAAACCGCACGCCGCAGCCTCTCCTCGTAGACGACGGCTCGCGCGTCACTTATCCTATCTGCTATATCTTTCTTCACTCTCAAACCTCTTAGGGAAATTCCCCAACTCTTAGCGTGCTCTCTCATTTGCTTTATGGTAGGCATTATACTGAGTATAACCAATAGATTTTTATCTTCAATAGGGTGTAAGTTTATATTTTATTTGTAATAAATGTATGACAGATTGTTGTAATATACTTAGTATAACTTATGGATAACTTGTCTTTAATAGGGTAGTGTCAGTTGTGACAGATTGGTGTAAATACTGAGTATAAACTTATGGATTTCTTATCTTCAATAGGGTGTAAAGTTTATCTTTTTATTTATAATAAAATGTATGACAGATTGTTGTAATACTTAGTATAACTTATGGATAACTTGTCTTTAATAGGGGTCAGTTTATATTTTGTGACAGATTGCTGTAATATACTGAGTATAACTTATGGTTTCTTATCTTTAATAGGGTGTCAGTTGTTATTTTATTCGTAATAAAAGTATGACAGATTGTTGTATATATATACTGAGTATAACATAGGGATTCTTATCTCTAATAGGGTGTATCTTCTCATGTCATAAATATATGGTCTCGCGGTAGTAGTATATAAGAGTCACAAATGATACCATCATGCTGTGGAAGGTGCCGCGCGTAGCTGGTACCTTCCAGAGGTGATGGTATCATTGTGACTCTTATATACTACTGCAGTTATATACGTCTGGCAATAATGTAAACAAAGTACGTGCGTAAACTATTTAGACCGGACAATGTATATTTGCGTAACCTCTCTAAACCGGACACCACTGTAAACTATGTATATGTAGGGAACCCCACTAACCTGGACATCACTGTAAACTATGTATGTGTGCGGAACCTCTCTAAACCGTACACCACTGTAAATAGGTATGTGTGCGGAACCTCTCTGAACTGGTCAGCACTGCAAGCTAGGTACATGTATGTGTGCGGAACATCTGTAAACCGGACACCACTGTAAAGTATGTGTATGTAGGGAACCCCACTAAACCGGATATCACAACTAGGTACGTGTGCGAAACCTCTCTAAACTGGCCAGCACTGCTAAACTGGCCAGCAATGCAAGCTAGGTGCATGCATGTGTGCGGAACATCTGTAGACGGGACACCACTGTAAACGCGGTATGTGTGCGCAACCTCTATAAACCGGACACCACCGCAATCTAGGTATGTGAGCGGAACCTCTGTAGACTGGACAGCACTGTAAACAAGGTATGTGTGCGGAACCTGTCTTGATCGGACACCACTGCAAACGAGGTATGCGTGCGGAACCTGTCTAAACCGTACAACACTGCAAACTAGGTAAGTGTGCTGGACCTCTCTTGACCGGACACCACTGCAAACTAGGTATGTGTGCGTGCGCGGAACCTCTCTATACCGGACACCACTACAAGCGAGGTATATGTGCGGAACCTGTCTAAACCGGACACCACTACAAGCGAGGTAGATGTGTGGAACCTCTATACACCGGACACAACTGCAAGATATGTATATGTATATGTATATGTGCTGAACCTCTCATGTTTTATTATATGACACTTTTAAAATATTAAAATATTTCTGGCCAATATTTTTTTCAAAATATCCGGCCGAAAAAAGATTTGTTCACTTTTTTTTGGTTTCACAATTTTCAATAATTATTTAAAAAAAAGGTTTTTTATATTTTAAAATATTTTTTTCAAAATGTGTTAGATTTACGCATGCGCTCTAAGGAGGTGAACAATAGGTTTGTTTACATGAATAATAAACACATCTTGGACCGGTCTCGCGGTCCGAGAGTGCTTATTCGTGTAAACAAACTGTTCAGAGGTCTACATTAAATTTGTATATAATCACGTGGTCGTGTTTAGGCCAATGAGAATGACAGAAATACTTAGTCATATAATAAAACCGTATAATGCCCGATATAGGTATTGACTGTTCTAACTAAGTACTTGAGAAATGTTCTCCACAATATCGAACATTGTAGAACGGTTCAAATATAAATTTAGTCACGCTTCGAACGCCCACAGAATCATGTATCAGTGGCGGATCCATGATTTCACCAAGGTGGGGGGGGGGCCCACATCAGGCCCGTAGCCAGAACTGTTTGAAGGGGGGGGGGTCGTTCGAAGGCGTCGAAGGTTCAAGGGGTCTGAAGTATCTACCTGTTTGAAGGGGGGTCGTTTCGAAGGCTCAACGGGTCTGAAGTATCTATGGGGGTCTAAATAAGTGGACCTAAAGGCTAAAAAAGTGAACCTCGAGGTGGGCGGGGGGTCGTTCGAACGCTCCGACCCCCCCTGGCTACGGGCCTGCACATGGAACGTGAACGAGGTATGCTCGTTCGTAGAGTGGAGCGAGGTAAAGTTGGCTAGGGGGTGGGGTGGGGGGGGGGGTCCGGGGGCATGTACCCCCGGAAAATGTTTGAATTGAGGAAGCCATTTCCTGCATTCTATTGCATTTTTTTCATATATTTGAAGATCATATTTCGTAAAAAAAAAATCGTGAGGGGCCCGGAAAATGTTTCATTCGTATTATCTCCAGCGAGTGTACATGCAATGGTTCTCGACCGGTACTTACTTGCAGTGCAGTGTACAGTGTACACAATTTTAGACGATTTCACCATTTTTAGCATTGAATGCTGATGAAAAGAGAAACTTACTCAGTTTACTCAGTATTACGTGTAAGTGACACAAGAAATGTGATTAAAAAAACAACTAAACAAAAGAAATAAATATGTTCGCTAGATTCGAACCCACGAACGCACCGGTCACAGACTTTCTCGATACCCACACGGCTGTATTTTTCATATGGATAACCTTTGAAATTAAGAAATATAAAAACTTATAATACAAAACAAAATGGCCTCGCTCAAATAATATTACAATTAACATTATTAATTATGCTCATAAGCAGAAACATTATATTGAAAATTGAATATGATTCATAAAGCCTTGTTACTTTTTTATCTGGATTTCATCACGAGGTAATTCTATGGTCTTGTCGTCAAACGGGTATTCAAACGAGCATTATTTGCTATTATGGCGTGGGTGTACGATGGAGCAAAGAAGCCTGGTACGATGTAGGCCGAGTGCCCCTGTATGCGTTCCAGCACATCTCGCTTCCGGCTAGTGCTCTCACCTGTGATTAACGGCCACCCCAGATGCAACGAACGTCACTATTTGCTGCTATTATGGCGTGGGTGGGGGTATTCAAACGAGTTAGACTTGAGACTGAAGCCTGGAACAGCGCGGCCACCTAGTAAATGATGTGGGCCTAGTCCCCCCGTAATCGTTCCAGCATGTCTCCATGCCGGCTAGTGCTCTCAACTGTGCTTAGCGGCCATCCCGGACACAGCGAACCTCACTGTAACTGTTATTTCAGCTTGCTGTGATTAACGGCCACCCCAGATGCAACGAACGTCACTATTTGCTGCTATTATATAACCATTCAATTAAGAGAGCATAGCTTTGTCAATGCTAGTATAGGATTCATGCCAATATAGGTACTTGTATAGGCCACGGTATCCAAAATTCACAAGATTATATGTCTGTTGAGCGTTATCTCTGTATTCAATCAGCTAAACAACATGTATTGCCATTGTCATCAATCTTAGGCAAAATGCGATCTGGTTACTGATAATGTCACTGCGTCTGAACTATGGGTGAGATAAATCAAACAAATTGGTAATAATCACTATTCATGCGGATAACTGTGAATTATTATAATAAATACAGAGATAACAAACAATCACAACAATTACAAAATGGCACATGGCCCATCAAACCAAATAACATTGTCTGAATCATAATGTTACAAGAACAATAGATGCCGGATTTAACCTCATTGTATGTACTTTTAACAATATCCGTCAATTGGATGTGTATTTAGATAAATGCGGGGTCGCATTTAAAAGAAGACTGGGGATATTGTTATCAACTGGAATTTGGTACGACCCATACATTAGCGAGCGGTGTGGGTCATGATGAGATTGCGCGGATGTGCAGGCTGATCTGGGTCTTCACATGTCTCAAAACAGTTGTGTTATTTAAGAGACAATCATTTAACACAGATGTCAACTTTATAATTATTGGTCAATGTCGGTCAATATTCATATCAGAATGAAAATTGGAAATATATTTAGGGAACTGTTAAACGTGGTTATTTGTTAAATTCATTATTTGGAACACTTATGAAATCCAAACTACGAGACTTCAACCTCGTAATACATACATAGTTTACAGCGCTGTCCCGTTTAAAGAGGTTCCGCACATACACGTAGTTTACAGTGCTGTCCGGGTTAGAGAGGTTCCGCACACATAACTAGTTTGCAGTGATGTCCGGTCTACCGAGGTTCCACACACATACCTAGTTTACAGTGCTGTCCGGTTTAGAGAGGTTCCGCACATACACATAGTTTAGTTTACAGTGCTGTCCGGTTTAGAGAGGTTCCGCACATACACGTAGTTTACAGTGGTGTCCGGTCTAAGAGAGGTTAAGCACAAATACCTAGTTTACAGTGCTGTCCGGTTTAGAGAGGTTCCGTACATACACGTAGTTTACAGTGGTGTCCGGTCTAAGAGAGGTTCCGCACACATACCTAGTTTACAGTGCTGTCCGGTTTAGAGAGGTTCCGCACATACACGTAGTTTACAGTGGTGTCCGGTCTAAGAGAGGTTAAGCACAAATACCTAGTTTACAGTGGTGTCCGTTTTAAAGCTTGCATTGGTGTCCGGTCTAGAAAGGTTCCGAAAACATACCTAGTTTACAGTGTTGTCCCATTTAGAGAGGTTTCGCACATATACCTACATGTAGCTTACAGTTCTGTCCGGTCTATAGAGGTTCCGCACACATGCCTAGTTTACAGTTGTGTCCGGTTTAGAGAGGTTCCACACATGTACTTAGCTTACAGTGGTGTTCCGTCTACAGAGGTTCTGCAAACATACCTAGTTTACAGTGATATCCCGTTCAGAGAGGTTCCGCACATACACGTTGTTTACAGTGGTGTCCGGTCTAGGTAGGTTCCCCACACATACCTAGTTTGCAATTGTGTCCGGTTTGGAGAGGTTGCGCACATATACCTAGCTTGCATTGGTGTTCGGTCTAGAGAGGTTCCGCACAGTGCTGTCCGGTTTAGAGGTGTTCCGCACATACATCTAGTTTACAGTGGGGTGTCCGGTTTATAGAGGTTACGCACATATACATACCGGTCTAGAGAGATTCCGCACACATACCTAGCTTGCAGTGGTGTCCGATTTAGAGAGCTTCCGCACATATATATAGCTTGCATTGGTGTCCGGTCTAGAGAGGTTCCGCACACATACATAGCTTACAGTGGTGTCCGGTCTGACCTATAGAGAGAGTTCCGCACACATACATAGATTACAGTGGTGTCCGGTTTAGAGAGGTTACGCAAATATACATTGTCCGGTCTAAAGAGTTTACGCACGTACTTAGTTTACATTATTGCCTGACGCATATAACCTCTTACTGCTAGCAGTGAGACACATGTCACTGTCCACTGCTACTTACTGCTAGCAGTGAAACACACCTCACTGCTCACTGCCGCTTACTGCCAGCAGTGAGATACATCTCACTGCTACTTACTGCTCACTGCTAACTTCACACCGAACTAACGACTGCATATATTTGATGCTTAAAAGTATGCAGAATTATTATACTGAATTTATTACATTATCACAGCCAGAATGGCTGTGATAATGTAATAAATTCAGTATAATAAAAAAGAATAAATTTATCCTAAAATAGAAAATTTCTTCCTCAAAGTATACTTTGCTAGATAAGTATACTTTGCAATGTTGGTGAAATAGGCTACATGACTAAAACATGCGTGTGCGTGTTGAAGTGTCTCACTTAGTTACAGTGGCGCATCTCTAAGCCCCCATGGTGATCGACTTAGAGAGGCTCCACTGTATTGTGAATACATGTAATCCAAATATCGGCAAATACAGTTATAAAGAAGATTTTCCCAGGGCGGGACCATTTGTTCGTCTCCATCGACAATGATTCTTAGTGGCGAACTGGTCCTGACCCTTGCTACGCCACCTGGGTAAATAGCTGTCGATTTGTATTAAGTAATGAAATTGAACATGTGTTGATAATTCGGTTCCGGGTGGGAAAATAGAACTTTATGAGTTGGGTACCAATATAGAAACGGTTTAGCATGCGACATTGGCTGCTTTTTCAGTGGTCGGTAACTGGTCATTATTTTTTTCGCAAAATACTTTCTTGAACGTTATAAGGAATGCTACTCTTTTCCGTAATACGTCTGAAAGTAGCAGGCACTTCACGATATACTGACGTCACAAAAATGTGCACAGTTTGTCAACTGTGGCTTCAATTAGAGATCGTACAGTGTAACCTCTCTAAACCGGACGCCCTGGAGAGAGGTTTCACTGTAAAATAGGCATTTGAGCATTCATTGCCATATTTGTGTGCTTTGCGATCACGAACAGATACTATCACC
>CM055267.1:85881276-85972357 GCA_029237695.1 Conchocele bisecta | reverse complement strand
CAGCACTATCTGCCCTGTCATTGCCCTTGATACCAGTATGACTGGGTAGCCAACAAAAAATAATGTCCTTGCCAGACGAAAGTAAAATATGGTGTAGCTCTATGATTTGGCGGATAAGTGGATGTTCAAGCTTCATATTGTACAAAGCTTGTAGTGAAGATAATGAATCGGAAAATAAAATGAATTGCTTTCTCCAAGATATTTTCGCGAAATCAAGAGCAAGTAAAATCGCCCTCAATTCCGCAGAAAATATCGAAGATTTGTCTGGGAGTCTGGATTGAAGATCTCCCTCGGGGACAGCGGCAGCAGATGCTACCCGGTCCCCGATCTTTGAGCCATCAGTAAAAAGCGGAGTGTATGTATTGTATCTGTCTTTAACCTCAAGAAAAAGTGATTTAAAAATGGATGGATCAGTTGTTGCTTTCGTGTGCTGACTAAGATCGAAGATCACCTTGGGCTGCTCCAACTGCCACGGTGGAGTATCTGGAACAGCGTATTTGACAATGTGATCCAGATCCAAGCCAGCATCGTGTATCAAAGGATCCATTCTCTTGCCGAATGGTGGCTTGAAGCTTGGTTTCTTATCGAATACATCATCTGTAGTTCGATGAAAGACAGTGTTAAGCTGGATTAGATGGATTGGAATGTAGTTTAGTGGCGTATTGCAAAGATAATTTGGTGCGTCTGTCGTGGAGAGAAGGCTCATTTGATTCGGCATATAAGCTCTGTGCATTAGACGTACGGAATGCACCCAGGCAGAGTCGTAAGCCTTGGTGATGTATTGGATCGAGCATCCGAAGATCGGATTTACTGGCAGACCCATATACAGTGCATCCGTAGTCTAGTTTTGAGCGAACATGTGCGATGTAAAGGCGGTGCAGCACCTTTCGGTCTGCACCCCAGTCATGATTTTCTACCACTCGCATTAAGTTGAGTGCTTTCTGGCATTTAGCTTTCAAGTATCGTAAATGGGGTTTAAAAGTGAGTTTAGGATCAAAGATAAGACCAAGAAATTTCTGCTCCCGAACAACTGGGATGTGATGTGTTCCCAGTTTAAGTTCGGGATCAGGGTGAAGACCGCGTCTTTTGCAAAAATGCATGCAGTTAGTTTTAGATTTCGAAAACTTAAAGCCATTTTCTGTGGTCCACTTGTTTATTCTATTGAGGCTCAGTTGTAATTGGCGCTCAATAGTATGCATGTTCTTTGATTTGTAACATATTAAAAAATCATCGACATATAAAGAACAGTCAACACCTGGTTGCAGGCATTTTACAATATTATTCAGTTTAATGCTAAAAAGGGCAACAGACAATATACTTCCCTGCGGTACACCCATTTCCTGTTCATGGGGATCAGAAAGGGTTGTACCGACTCGGACTTGGGATTGTCTGTCTTTCAAAAAATTAGAAATAAAATCAGGGAGATGACCCTTCAGACCGAGGTCATGAAGGTCCTTCATAATCCCATACTTCCACGTCATGTCATATGCCTTTTCTAGGTAAAAAAATATGGCAACTATATGTTCATTATTAACTAACAAACCCGTCTCGAATGAATGCTTCGAGTCTAATCAGATTATCGGCAGTGCTTCTCTGGCGACGGAATCCAGACTGATACTCAGATATCAGTCCATTGGATTCCAGAAACCAGACAAGCCTGTCGTTAATCATTCGTTCCATGGTTTTACAGACGCAGCTAGTAAGTGCGATGGGACGGTAACTTGATGGGTCGGTGTGATCCTTGCCCGGTTTGGGAACAGGTATGATTGTAGCTTCCCGCCATGAAGGCGGAAATACGCCTTGTTCCCAAATGGTATTAAATATTTCAAGGAGGTTGTCTAAAGAGTGTTCAGGTAAATGTTTTAAGCAGTTGGTAGTGGATATCATCAGGGCCTGCTGATGTATCATGTGCTTTCTCGAGGGAAGCTTTTAATTCCCTCATAGAGAAAGGAGCGTTGTAATGTTCTGAATTGTCTGAATTAAAATTAAGTTTAGTTTTCTCTTGCTCAGATTTCACCTTCAAGAACTCCTCAGAATAGTTATTACATGAGGAGTTCTTGGAGAAGGTATCTGCTAATGTGTTTGAAATGTCTGTTTTGGAAGATACTTTATGTCCTGCTTTGTTGAGGTGATTGATAGAAGTTGATTTACCTTTACCGTTTATCTTACGAATCATGTCCCATGTGGTTTTCATTTTAGATCGCGAATTCAACTTGGAGACAAAAGATCTCCAAGTCCTTCTCTTGCTAGCTTTAATTGTGCGTCGAGCTTTCGCTCTAAAAATTCTATGAGCATTTAAATTATCTGGTGTTGCGTTGTTATTGATTTGACGAGCAGTCATTGCCTCTTTGCATTCTTCGTCAAACCATGGTTTATCGACACGTTTGGGCTTTGCCGAGGTTTTTGGTATTGTCTTTTCTGCAATATCGTGTAAAAGGGAAACGTAGTGTTCTAGTGGATCTTCCGCATCTCGAAAGCGATCAAAATCTAGTTCAATCATGCACATATTACGAAATGTGTCCCAATCGGCTTTATGTAATTTCCACCTCTGGACTCTGTCAGTGGATGGTGGTCCATTACTCTGCAAGAAGACAGGAAAGTGGTCACTCCCACATAGGTCGTCAAAACTTTCCACGTAAAGTCTAAATACAGAGAAGGATGACACAGACTTAAATCCAGAGAGGAATATGAACCGGTTGCGGGATGTAAATATGTGCTCGATTTATCATTAAAAATGCTGAGATTGTGATCGGAAAGAAAAATTTCAATAAGTTCCCCCTTTTTGTTTGTGTCTTTACAACCCCAAAGCATGTTATGTCCATTAAAATCGCCAAGGAGAATGAAAGGCGAAGGGAGCTGAGAGACAAGATTATCTAGTTCTGATTTTAACAGGACTGCAGATGGTGGAATGTAGATAGAACATAATGTAATAGTCTTGTGAATCGCAACACTAACGGCCACAGCCTGAAGATTAGTGTTAAGATTCACGAGACTATGTGGGGTGCTCAAATTAACAAGGATTGAGACTCCACCAGATGCGCGTTCAGCGTTATCTGAACACTTTACTGTATAGTGCATGTGATTTAAAAGAAAATGTATCGTCAACTTTCAGGAATGTTTCCTGAAGACAAACAGCAATGGGGTTGTGTTGAGTTAATAAAATTGTTAATTCATCACGATTTGCTTTAATTCCTCGACAGTTCCATTGGATAATAGTATCCATGTTTTATGTAGGTGGGAGTATGGGTTTGCGGGGTGGAACAGGTTTGGCCGTTGGAGTGTCAGAAGACTCTTCAGTCTCCATCGAGTCCAACGACTCAAACCTGTTATTCAGTGGAATGGGCCGTCTGTCCCTTTCTGCGATCCAGGGTCATCAGACCCTTTCTGCGATCCAGGGTCATCAGACCCTTTCCTGGCGGTTTTGTAGGGATCCTCTCCATAGCCGTGGGCCTACCCCTGAGTGGTAGTGGAGAGGCCGACCTGTCACCCGGCCCTTGCCGTGATCGCAGAGGAGACACGGCCGTGATTTGTTTCAAGGTCTTTTTAGCCCGACCTTTAGGGCTTTTGGAAGGCGTGACCTTTGAGGTTTTGCCTTCCGAAGAAGGTTTTGATGTTGAGGCCTTTGGGTTCCGGCCTCGGGGAGATTGTGTAGATGAGTTAGATGTGGAAGGGGCTTGTAGTGTGGCGTATTATAGGTCCACGTTATAGTGGGGTGTTCAGCTGGTTTCCAAGAAACGTCCGTTTGGGTTGAAATACTTCTGCTGGGCTTGCGAGAGACTGCAGCCGAAGCGTAAGAAAAGCCAGGGATAGGAGTTGTTGGTATTTCAACAATCTTCCTGGCTTCAGGGAATGATATGTTGCGTGTATGTTTCACGCGAACTATCTCCTTCTCGATCTTCCACTTCGGGCAGTCTTTCGAATATGCCGAATGGTTACCATTACAGTTGACACAATGTTCGGCCTCCACACAGTTTTCATTACTGTGCTTGGCAATGCCACAGCGTGCACATGCAAGATCTCTCTTACATCTGTCTTTGTGGTGACCGTACAGTTGGCAGTTGTAACAGCGCAACGGGTTTGGTATGTATGGGTCAACTGCGACAAGTAACCATCTGGTTAGTTTAAGTTGTTTTGGTAGTTCAGTCATGTTGAAAGTTAGAATGAAGGTATTAGTCGGGACTAGTTGTCCGTTCACTTTTCTATTAATTCTTCTTCGAGCATCAGCAACTCCTTGTGGCTCGAGTTGTTCGATCACTTCTTGCTCACTTACATGAGCAAACTACCGGTGATCGGACAACTCCCTTGCAACTGTTCAAAGATTTATGCGGCTGGATGTCGACGGGGTGGGGTATCCAAGAACTTGGTACAAAGCAGTAGATTCTCTGCATGACTCTTTCTGTCAACTTCAATAAGGTCACCAGAGCGCAACCGTTTCAAGTTCTTGGGCTCCCCTGCCACACTATTCAGTATCTTTGATAAAACAAAGACAGACAATTTGTCAAGAGGCTTGTCAGTGTCAGTTGCATGGACCACAAGGAATCGAGCAAGTGGCTACATGCTGTAGTTCTGTTTGATGTTGTAGTGGTCGTTGAGGGAAATCAGATGGAGTAGACAGAAAATATGAATTCTGCAGTGATGTCCGTTTCTTAGATGGGCCAGCTGAACAAGGTTGGCTAGACGACTTTGTGAAGTCCGAACCTTCCAATCAATTGGGTTTGTGGATAATTGTGATGAGGTTTGTTTTTTGTTTTTTTGGCGATTCATATCAGTAGGCCGGTATATTCATCACTATGTTCCCCACCCTCCATGGAGCCCTACAAGGGGATGTGATAATGGTGCGGGTCTCCGACCGCACACCGAGGATACTAGTGATATACTCGAGCAAGACAAATAACTCACTCGTGTAGCACTAAACCGTGACACCTACTAGAGCCGCGGACTGGTCACACAATGTAAAAAGGAACAAGATAATGTACTCACGTATATATGAAATAATCACAAAACAAAGCAAAAATAAAAAATATATATGCTCGTCACGACTCCAGCACCGGGTGCCACAGAAGCCGATTAATCCCATTGAGCGTGCTCACCCAAGGACCTCCCGTTTGCCTTGAAGTCAGGGCCGAAGTGGTGTATTGTAGTAATGTGTGACATCTTGGCCAGGAATTCTGCCAGCCACGCAAGACACTCACCCACCAGGATCCCTTCCTCCAAAACGTCCGGGTCGCAGGCCACGGCAAACGGCCAGCCAGGTTCCCCTACACACACACGCCCAAAGGTAAGTGTACCTACCTTTGTGTGGGAATGCATAGAGTACCTACGAGTCACCAAGGGGTGTTTAGGTAATATGTGCATGCACCAATAGCTAGTGCATGCATATAACCCAGTTAGTCCTTAGGAAACCCACCCCTTGTTAGTTCTCTGGGAATTGCAACCGCAATCCCTAGGAATTGCGATTGCAATTCCAAGATTAAGCCCGCAGACCGCGTCAAGGTCAGGGGTGACCTGCGGGTCATAATCAAGGGGTGCCCACCACATATCACTATCCAACATGTTACTTTTTTTTTAACTTGACCCATTTTTTCCGCGAAGTCGACTTAGCCATTTTCAATGTTAAGTTTTCGCGTTTACAATATTAAGTTTTCGTGTTTAAGTCCATTTCTTTGGTACTGTACCACCTAGGACCACCAAACTTTCACAGCTTCATAATCAAGGGGTGCCCACCACATATCACTATCCAACATATTACTTTTTTTTAACTTGACCCATTTTTTCCGCGAAGTCGACATAGCCATTTTCAATGTTAAGTTTTCGCGTTTACAATGTTAAGTTTTTGTGTTTAAGTCCATTTCTTTGGGTGCCCACCACATATCACTATACAACATGTTACTCTTTTTTTTTAACTTGACCCATTTTTTCCGCGCAGTCGACTTAGCCATTTTCAATGTTAAGTTCTCGCCATTTTCAATGTTAAGTTTTCGCGTTTACAATGTTAAGTTTTCGTGTTCAAGTCAATTTCTTTGATACTGTACCACCTAGGACCACCAAACTTTCACAGCTTCATAACCAAGGGGTGCCTACCACATACAACTATCCAACATGTGACCATTTTTTTTACCTTCACCTATTATTTCTACGTAATTGACTTAGCCATTTTCAACGTTAACTTTTTAACGTACGTCTGGTTAAAGTTTTTTGCTTAAAACTTTTTCGTTATACTATATCACTGCAACTGCTTCGCCAATTACCTTGAAACTTCACATGGGTGTTTATCATCATCCATATTTTCATTCTACACCCCCCCCCCCAACCGTGCGGCCCCTGTGCCCAATGTCAAGGTCAAATTACTTATTATTATTTTGTTAAAGTTTTTTCGTGTACTATATCTCTGCAACTGCTTCACCCAATACCTTGATACTTCACATGGGTGTTTATCATCATTGTCGCACCCGCTTGCGGAAAGCGCGATATCGTCGGCATTTTGGCATACGTCCGTCCGTACGTCCGTACGTCCGGTTAAAGTTTTTTCGTTAAAGTTTTTCCATCTACTATATCTATTTTTTTAGTGTCCATGCCTCGCCCCAAGGCGCGACATGCAGGCCACGGCCATCTAGTCTACAAAAAGTGCGTATAATTATGTTATCCAAGTGTCTATGCTTGGAAAAAACCTGGCCTTCGTGGCTTTGCCTCGTTTCTTGTTATTTCTATAATTAATTATAATTTAATGTTTGGAATACTATAAATTAACCTTTTTAACATTGTTAATGCACCGGGTATGGAAGGTCTTCGAACCAATTCCCACCCTTACATATAAGCTTCATTATTGTTAATGCATCAGTCAATGTAAAGCTCCCACCCAACCACCACCTTTGTTTAAATTTTATTTCCAGATATGTAATCAGTGGACATGTGCAAGCCGTCACAGTCTGTTTGCCCTCTCTGGTTCGAACATAGGAAAGGACGCATAACAGGGACAAAGGCGTACACTGTTGTCCACAGAAAGGAAACAACTGATCCGAGCAATTTGACTCGACAAATTGTTGGTTACAAATCCCATGATCTCTCAAAGTTAAAAGCTATTAGATGGGGCATTGACAATGAGAGTGTGGCACGATAGGAATACATTGAGAAAGAGGGAGCAAAACATCAAAAATGTGTTTGTGGCGAGACTGGCTTCCAGATAGATATTGCCCTGGATATACCAACTTCTCATTTTCCTATTTGCTATCATGATTTTAAATCATCCATCAACTCATTCATCTCCGATACAATGCAGATCCAGTGGGATCTGCTCACAGATAATAAACTTCATGCTGTGAAACCGACTCTGGGCGAAAGGACTCCTGGCTACAGACATGTACGCCGGGATGAAGTTGTCCTTAGTCGATTGCGCATTGGACATACACGGCTAACGCATTCGTATATGCTCAAAGGTGAGCCGCGTCCATTGTGTATTCCATGCCACAGCGCATTTACCGTGCAACACATCCTACTGGACTGTATCGATTTTGCCGATATTCGAGGCAAACACTTCAATGTTACTTCACTTGCGGAGTTATTCCAGGTGGAGAACATTGAAGGTTTGCTTCACTTTCTACATGAAACTAACTTATATCGGAAAATTTAATATTATCATTGTATACATGTCTCTGATTTCAATAATTTTATAATTCTATACACGTTTGTCATTTATATTGTTCATCATATTAATATTTTTACCCTAATCACATCTAGCATACTATTTTACTATTATGTTTATTCTTCATCTACATTGCTTGGCCCTAAATGATACTCTTTTGTGTTGATGGGCCGTTAAAAACCATTTCATTCCATTCCATTCCAGATAGATATTGAAGCGCCATACATGGGTGCATCCTGTGATGGAATAGTGTCATGCAGCTGTTGTGGTCAAGGCATAATAGAGATTAAATGCCGCCACAAGCATTCCCATGTTGATTTGGCAACCGCCGTTGCCAATGATAAGCAATTTATGTTGGACTCTGACTTAAATTTGAAAAAGCAACATCAATATTACACACAGGTCCAGATATGCATGCATGTTCATAAAGTAAAATACTGTGATTTTATAGTGTGGACGACCTATCAGGTACATGTGCAGCGGATTCTGTGCGATCCACAGTTTTGTCTGCATGTTATATCAGTCTGCAAGAATTTTTTCATGCAGCATATTCTGCCTGAACTTATCACACGAAGGCTAGAGGTGAAAGATGATTTGGTGGTTTCCCGGCTCGCTGATAAGGCTGAAGCCGCTACTAAGCCTGAAGAGGTGTGGTGCATTTGTAGAGAGCCTGCATACGGGAAGATGATTGCGTGTGACAATAGTGATTGCGCAGTAGTGTGGTGTCACTACAAGTGTGTGGAAGTTGTCAGAAAACCAAGGGGGAAGTGGTTTTGTCCCGAGTGCTCTGGCGAGCGATGAAATATGCAGCACATCTATCCTTGTTTCATTATCATATATATCATGTACATAATTGTAACGTGCCATGACAAAATGGGGTTTATGACATGTGCGCAGAGCTGCAGTTAAGGTGCGTAATTTGACTTAATTTCCAGTGTATTTTCCTGATTTCTTTACCAAAAATGCCAAGATAGGACTGCTTTAGAATCGTCTCAATGAGACGATTCTAAAGCACTCCCAACTTGACATGTTTGGTGAAGAATTTCCCCTAAAATACGCACCTTAACTGGAGCTCTGCATGTGCGACTAATGTATTGCCCAGGCCGCGCAGTCAGGGTCTAACACTGATTGAATTTCAGTCAAATAATCATTCTTAATTCATTTTAATAGCATATAGTTTAGATGGGTGGAGGTTGGGAGCATGATTTGGCCCTCATGGACTCCCTGGTTCTTAAGAGGTAAATCATGTTATGCCCACTTAAAAAGGAATAAGTTCTGTACAGATCATATTGCTTTTATGGCTGGAGCTAAGTGACTGGTGCGGTATTAAATGACCCTGGCAGTTGATAGGCCGTTACACACTAATAATCAATCAATCAGAATGTGCAAGTCCGCAATTTGATCAGGATCTACGTTGATAGCAAAGTCAATAAGCCCCATTTTGTCATGGCATGTCATTCCAGTTCATGGAAAGAATGTGTAGACCTACGGATTACATTTGTTTTATAACTTTTTTCTTCGTTGAAATGTATGAAAATAAAGTGTGGTCAAAGGAAGCATGTTTTTTTATTCTCCACAAATGTACATGCCGGGATGGTGCTAATGAGTGGTCACAACATATACTTCCGTGGAGAAAATGTTATTTGTTACTAAAATGGCAGAAAATTAATGTTTTGGGGAAATTGATTTCGCGTGTAGTTTGATTACGCATTAGAACCATGTTTAAACAATGTAAACTTTATATGCAGAATGTTCAGACTAACTACACACATAATCCATTTCTCCAAAACATTAATTTTAATAACACTGCATTGTTCTCGTAGCGACACATGTGTTTATGAATGTCAGACATTGTTTTTTATCGAAACAACAACCTATTGAAATTGAGTTGCATTTATTTACTATCAAAGCGGTATGTGGGGCATCCGTGTTCTACGAACACATTTTCTAGTTTAAATAAGTGGGGGTGTGGGGCAGCGGCCCCCGCTATTTAAGGAAATAAATATCCACCCGGTGAAACAGAGGTGCTAACCGCCAGTGTTTTTTATGCCCCCGCCACCGAATGGTGAGGGGGGGGGGGGGGGGGGCATATAGTGTTACCGGCGTCCGTACGTACGTAACGTACGTAACGTACGTCCGTATGTACGTACGTACGTACGAAACCTTAACGCTGGCTAAATGCCTTATAATTTCTGTTTCCTTGCTCGGATCTGCTTCACATTTCACACACGCATTGCTCCAATGGTCCTCTGCCACCCTGTGACAAATCTACATTCGTGCCGCCCCCGCTAAGCCCAGGGTCAAGGTCACAGACTTGGTGCGTTCGAAACCTTAACGCTGGGTAAATGCCTTATAATTTCTGTTTCCTTGCTCGGATCTGCTTCACATTTCACACACGCATTGCTCCAATGGTCCCCTGCCACCCTGTGACAAATCCACATTCGTGCCGCCCCCGCCAAACCCAGGGTCAAGGTCACATACTTGGTGCGTTCGAAACCTTAACGCTGGGTAAATGCCTTATAATTTATGTTTCCTTGCTCGGATCTGCTTCACATTTCACACACGCATTGCTCCAATGGTCCTCTGCCACCCTCTGACAAATCCACATTCGTGCCGCCCCCGCCAAACCCAGGGTCAAGGTCACAGACTTGGTGCGTTCGAAACCTTAACGCTGGGTAAATGCCTTATAATTTCTGTTTCCTTGCTCGGATCTGCTTCACATTTCACACACGCATTGCTTGAATGGTCCTCTGCCACCGTGTGACAAATCTACATTAGTGCCGCCCCCGCTAAGCCCAGGGTCAAGGTCACAGACTTGGTGCGTTCGAAACCTTAACGCTGGGTAAATGCATTATAATTTCTGTTTCCTTGCTCGGATCTGCTTCACATTTCACACACGCATTGCTCCAATGGTCCTCTGCCACCCTGTGACAAATCCACATTCGTGCCGCCCCCGCCAAGCACAGGGTCAAGGTCACAGACTTGGTGCGTTCGAAACCTTAACGCTGGGTAAATGCCTTATAATTTCTGTTTCCTTGCTCGGATCTGCTTCACATTTCACACACGCATTGCTCCAATAGTCCTCTGCCACCCTGCGACAAATCCACATTCGTGCCGCCCCCACTAAGCCCAGGGTCAAGGTCACAGACTTGGTGCGTTCGAAACCTTAACGCTGGGTAAATGCCTTATAATTTATGTTTCCTTTCTCGGATCTGCTTCACATTTCACACACGCATTGCTCCAATGGTCCTCTGCCACCCTGTGACAAATCCACATTCGTGCCGCCCCCGCTAAGCCCAGGGTCAAGGTCAGACTTGGTGCGTTTGAAACCTTAACGCTCGGGTAAATAGCTTATAATTTCTGTTTCCTTGCTCGGATCTGCTTCACATTTCACACACGCATTGCTCCAATGGTCCTCTGCCACCCTGTGACAAATCCACATTCAAATATGCCTTCTTTTCTTTGGCTGCCAGCGGGGGCATTCGTGTGCCGACAGGCCACATTTCTAGTTTCCATTATTCATTGCATAAAGTCCCATTGCATAAATACCCCACGTGTGTTACCACCGTTTAACCCTTTCCTGCCTCACAGTTCCATTGCGATCGGCACAAGTTATAAAAATAATAATTTATTGGCACAGTAAACAAATTCCCACTCACCGGAGATGAAATGGCGACCACCACAAACACGATGGTGAGGCTGAGGAACAAAGTTCTTTCTGGCTATTGCGTTTATCCATCTTCTGTGTTTTTCCGGGAATTTGTCGATGTTTGGAATCCTGTGAAAAGCAATTCCCTCCCCAAGCTTATGCCTATCACTGCAAACCGTAACTACACAAGAAACAACCATTTTAGGCGATGACACGATCGATAAATTGCTATTTTACATGTGATTTTGTTGGCCACCAGCGATCGGCGCTTTTGCCAACCAGAGCGAGACTGTTTACAAACGTGAACCGGAAGTGACGTTTCGATGATCGCCGCTATTGACTAGACCTAACTAATGGTTGTGTCCGGTGATTTCGCGCGTCCGGTCCTTGTCAACCTCTCGCTACCTGGTGTTGGTATTTTAGAAGTCAACCTTTTCATAAACTATACAACTTCTGACGATATTTGGCCAATCTAAGTATATTTTGGTGAGTACAAGTTTATTTGTTTGTGTCAGTTTTACTCTTCATATCCTATTACAAGCATACGTTTTTTTTCCTCAAAAATAGATCACATTTTGCATTTTGCAGAAGACATCGTCTGTCAACGCCATGTTTACTTCTGTTTTGTGAATGAAATAGTTGGCCCCGGATCGAGTATATTAAAACGTACAAATGACGTCATTGGGGAAACCACTGACAAAATATTCAATGTATGGAAGCCCAAACTTGTTAGATTTTATTTTTTTTTTGTCGTATTTTGAGTATTTGCATTAATCCGGGTATTACTCTACGCTGGATGTGTTATACTGTTATTAATGTGTTCCCTGACTGTAATTTATCACTTACTGACTTATTGACCCCCTTCCCTGAACGTAGAATTGACACTCATGTCGGCGTGTATTGGCCACCATAGACAAATATAATTAACTGACGTCACTACAATCGCACTGTGCAAGTACACCGGACATCCAGATTTTCGGGGAATACCCAAGGTGAGTTCACAAATGGCGGCCGTTTACATTGTTGCACTTTGTTTTATTGCATGATCATGATGATAGTTAGTAGAAATACGGCGGAATGGCGAGTTATTATGCATATAAATAGCGATGACAGAGGTTTACCATGTCGCCCAATCTGTATCTGCCACAATGATAAACCTACTTGGTTTAACAGTTATAAATCCATATTTATGCTTCATAATGTTTCGCAAAAAATGCATCAGATGACTAAATAAATGATATTTCAATTTATTTATGGCTTTTAAAACATGTACAAGTATCCAGAACATCGTGTTTTATACCTCGGAATATCCGCTAATAATTTGTCAGTTTGTGTTTTGACGCCATTTTTGACAGAAAGGTCAATTACGGGTCGCGTTATAATTATTTATAAAAAAATACTAAATAATGTTTTTCAACATTTTTCTCTCTCTAAACATTTAATATAAGTATTAAATTATCGACCAAAATGTTTTTTATATTTTTTTTCTGTACTAATAATGTGATTTTATTGATCAAATATTAGACAATTTTAAACCAATGAAACTCAGGAATGCCTGCAAAACGTAGCATCTTTTTAATAAATATAGACAGGGAAATACCTAATAAAGAGGATCCATACAGGGTTTTCTAACCTAAAGGTGGCAGTAAGAGGCAGAACACACTCAAAATACCCCACTGGTAACCCTCCGATAAATTTGCAGCGAATGTACGGATGGATTATCGTTCTTGGCAGAAGGGAAACCACTCTTCTACTTCCGTACCACACTTCCGGTTTTGAAAACTGAACAAGATTTTAACGCGTTTGTTTGAAATATTGTAATTTAGTAAGTCGTGGAAGCTGTTTCTGTCATTAATAATAGACATATATATAGCTTATAATTTGTATTGATTTGTGTTAGTGTTAGCATGCACTGCCAATGACCGATTGTGATATATTTGTATCAAAACTTGAAATTCCAATGTTCTCGCCCGGGGCGAGTAGTTGGTCACTACTCGCCCCGTGCATAATAAACGTACCCAGAATGAATCAGCTGTTCCAGATTATATCCGTACTCCCCACCCAGCTACAAAAGAGATATTTTGTTCGTGCAAGGGTGGGGGGGGGTGCTATTTGTGGAAGCTTTGCATGTCTTCAGGGAGGGGATATTTATTCTGTGAGTGTGAGTTTGTCGAGGGGTGAAGGGGGGAGGTGTAAAGAAAGTTTTGTCAGGGGTGGGGTTTAAAAGAGATTTGTCTTGGTGTGGGCGGGGGTAAAGACGGCATTGTTCAGGGGGGGGGTCTAAGAAGGATTTGTCACGGGAGTGGCGGGGGGTGGTTTCAGAAGATAGTTATCAATTACTTGAGCAGTGAGTACCCGTTCGGGTTCAGCCTAGGGTTCATGGCTGAGGAACGAAACCTACCAACATATAGAAACAGCGTAGTGACCCCAGAAAAACATTTACAATCTAATAATACTAACATATTGTGTTGATATGCTGCCACTGGAGACATCCGTGTCCCGTGGACACATTTCTAGTTTTTAAACCGGAATACATACACAATTCTAACTGGGTATCTACTATCCTTCGGGCATGTAGGTGCGCAAAGACCAAAGTTTACTTTAATGTTTGATCATGTTGATTTTGCCTTGGCGTCATTGATTATCTCCAACTTTCGGACTTTTATGAAATTTTATGAAAACCAATGGACTAAGTAAAAACGCATATTATGATAATCATGATAACTTGACTCTTGACTAGTTTTCCTCACAGTCAATGTTCTCTTCCACCATGTTTTTTGCATTCAATATGCCACTGACCACCTATTCTCACTCTCAGATTGAGAATGTAAAATACATTTCAAAATTAAATTGCAATGCAAATTAAACTCTTTCAGAGTGAAATACTATGAGAAACAATCCATGTTTGGTGGCCATCTTGTATTCGTAAAACTGATATTGTATTGTGTTTTCTACATTGCAAATACCATATTGAGAATAATTCAATAATCATATCTGTTTAGAGTAATATGTTTTTAGAGTGATATGTTACATTATCTAAAAGTATATATTTTGTGAATGGCTACTCTTTGGCGGCCATCTTGGATTTTTTAAAATCTTTTTATTTAAATATTGCTTCAATACATGTAAATATAAGTAAATGGGAGATATGTGTCCGAAATTTGTTATTACACGTCCTTGTGTTCCATGAACTTGTATAACTGTCATGTGTACTTCCATTTGAAAATGCGACTGAGTGGGTGGGGTAATTTTGCATATTATTTTGCAAAAAAAAATCAATAATAATCATAATTACACAAAAAGTAGGATGAAAAGTATGCAAATATTGTATAAACACATTAAGTATGTACATAAGTATTAAGACTGAATAAAAAATATTTGTTTACACATATAAATGTGTTTTAGGTGAAGTAGCCTAGCCCTTTTTGGCAGATTTTTTTCTTCAAAAAAATATGTTAATTTTGTTGTAAAAATCTCAATTATAGTCGGATTTCAAAAATTTAAAAAGATTTCTACTTGTTATGATGGTAATTATTATAAGCAACCCATATATAACGGTATTTCTCATTTTTTGTAAAAACCTCTGTCATCGCTAATATAAAGTTGTAGGTCTGAATATGCGATATTTATAAATCTGTTACGTTGTTTCCTTAGCTGCGCGAAATCACCGGACAGCACTGAAGTTAGACAACTATATTTGGCCAGAAAGTGTAATCAAGTGTCTCTCCATGTACAAGCATATTTAAAGACCAAAACAAGTGAGTAATAACGTAGGTTTGTGTAGAAACCGTATATTGAATGATATGATTTAATTAGATGGATGGAACAAAATCATGTGTTCTGCCTAACTAAGGACAACTTCATACCGGCTTACATGTCTGTAGCCAGGAGTCCATTCGCCTGAAGTCCGGTTTCACAGCATGAATGAATGTTTAGCCGGTTTTTTTTTGGTTTTGTTTTAATCCCGGCTATTGGTGAGCTAAAAATGCCAAATTAACAATTTGGCTGCCATCTTGGACGCTAATTTGGATTTTGAAAAACCCTCAACGTTGTTGACAAAAGCAATAAAGAAAACAAAAACAAAACGTTAGTACTACACTGTACTCTATGTATAGTACTCTACTGCAAGGTACTCCAACTGTCGACTGTTATTAATGTTTTCTGAATCCTTTCGACTAAATTGCGAGTCTAAAGTTTCTGTAAAAATAATGTTAGCGCTGTTAACTCGTGTCGGGCCAATTCATTGTCAGGCACTTTGTGCACGACAATTCCAAGATCAGAACTGAATATTGACAGAAAAAAATCTATTCAAACCTGAAATTAGAATAACCTGACTTGGTGCCAGGTCCTCACCACAAGTCACATAGCCTTACTCCCTACAAGTAATAATATTATTACTAATCTAATCTTACTACTTTTGTATAGGTATAACCGGATTCAATTCAGAAGTAGCAAAACGACGCGGTCTTCACCCTGATCCCGAACTTAAACTGGGAACACATCCCATCCCAGTTGTTCGGGAGCTGAAATTTCTTGGTCTTATCTTTGATCCTAAACTCCATTTAAACTTTTAAACCCCATTTACGATACTTGAAAGCTAAATGCCAGAAAGCACTCAACTTAATGCGAGTGGTAGCAAATCATGACTGTGGTGCAGACCGAAAGGTGCTGCACCGCCTTTACATCGCACATGTTCGCTCAAAACTAGACTACGGATGCACTGTATATGGGTCTGCCAGTAAATCCGATCTTCGGACGCTCGATCCAATACATCACCAAGGCTTACGACTCTGCCTGGGTGCATTCCGTACGTCTAACGCACAGAGCTTATATGCCGAAGCAAATGAGCCTTCTCCAGAGCTGCCAACTGTTACGATTTTTCCGTATTTGTTCCGGAAAATACGTTAGAAATACGGAAGTACGGATAACAATTAAAAAGTACGATTTTTAAAAAAATCAGTGCGGGAATATCTGGAAATAATAATTTCGTTTCACTATTCTGCCAATAAATCCTATTATTTTATTTACCCGTAATCATACTCGCCGAGGCGCTTACCATTTCGATTCTTGTTGTGTAGTAATAGTACTTTCAAGCGCTCAGCGATATTGATTTATTCATCACGTAAATTCATAAAATGTCTGCTCCAAAGCGTGCATCCAACGAATTTGGGTATTTTTTATCGAAAGAAGTTAGGAGAACACATCTGTTCATCAATGATTACAGCGAGACATGGCCCAATTTGGTCCTGTCAAAGCGCGGTGATGAATTTGCGTCTTGCAAGCAGTGTAATTGTGATTTTTCGGTTGGTCATCGTGGCCGAAACGAAGGCCAAGGCTCTAAAAAAGTTATTTTATGCATATAAGTGAGTACTGATTTGTGTTCCGGAAAACATATGTGGTGTTCCGGAAAAAAGCCCCCTTTTCTCTCCATGTTCCTCATGTGACCGACATGGGGTTGGCAGCTCTGCTTCTCTCCACGACAGACGCACCAAATTATCTTTGCAATACGCCACTAAACTACATTCCAATCCATCTAATCCAGCTTATAACACTGTCTTTCATCGAACTACAGATGCTGTATTCGATAAGAAACCAAGCTTCAATCCACCATTCGGCAAGAGAATGGATCCTTTGATACACGATGCTGGCTTGGATCTGGATCACATTGCCAAATACGCTGTTCCAGATACTCCACCGTGGCAGTTGGAGCAGCCCAAGGTGATCTTCGATCTTAGTCAGCACACGAAAGCAACAACTGATCCATCCATTTTTAAATCACTTTTTCTTGAGGTTAAAGACAGATACAATACATACACTCCGCTTTTTACTGATGGCTCAAAGATCGGGGGACCGGGTAGCATCTGCTGCCGCTGTCCCCGAGGGAGATCTTCAATCCAGACTCCCAGACAAATCTTCGATATTTTCTGCGGAATTGAGGGCGATTTTACTTGCTCTTGAGTTCGCGAAAATATCTTCGAGAAAGCAATTCATTTTATTTTCCGATTCATTATCTTCACTACAAGCTTTGTACAACATGAAGCTTGAACATCCACTTATCCGCCAAATCATGGAGCTACACCATATTCTACTTTCGTCTGGCAAGGACATTATTTTTTGTTGGCTACCCAGTCATACTGGTATCAAGGGCAATGACAGGGCAGATAGTGCTGCCAAGGCCGCCCTGGATCTACCAACTTCTCATTTTCCTGTTTGCTATCATGATTTTAAATCATCCATCAACTCATTCATCTCCGATACAATGCAGATCCAGTGGGATCTGCTCACAGATAATAAACTTCATGCTGTGAAACCGACTCTGGGCGAATGGACTCCTGGCTACAGACATGTACGCCGGGATGAAGTTGTCCTTAGTCGATTGCGCTTTGGACACACACGACTAACGCATTCGTATATGCTCAAAGGTGAGCCGCGTCCATGGTGTATTCCATGCCACAGCGCATTTACCGTGCAACACATCCTGCTGGACTGTATCGATTTTGCCGATATTCGAGGCAAACACTTCAGTGTTACTTCACTTGCGGAGCTATTCCAGGTGGAGAACATTGAAGGTTTGCTTCGCTTTCTCCATGAAACGAACTTGTATCGGAAAATTTAATTGTATCATTGTATACATGTTACTCATTACTATACTTTTATAATTCTATACACGTTGTTCATTTATATTGTTTATCATATTAATATTTTTACCTGATCATCTGATTGATTACCACATGTAACATACTATTTTACTATTATTTTTATTCTTCATCTACATTGCTTGGCCCTAAATGATACTCATTTGTGTTGATGGGCCGTTCAGCACCATTCCATTCAGAAGTAGCAAGAAAGCCAAAATATTACTAAAGGACCAAACCAGGGATATCGGGATTCCGCTATAAGATGAACCCTCACCATTACACTTACCATTCGCTTGCTCACAACCAACCACCTGTGCTACAATGTATGTAGATGTATTTACCTTGGCCAACATTTTCCAGGTGGTGAAGTCTGTATTGGTCCCCATCCTGTTATACAGCACAAATGTATGCTCTTGTAAATAGACCGGGAACCAGCTATAATGCAACCTCTCCAAAACCGGACACCCTTAGAAGTCCCCAGGGTGTCGGGTTTGGAGATGTTCCACTGTAAATAAGGCATGTGAGCGAGCACTTCATGACGCATTCTAGTGTTTTGCAATCTTGAAAAGTCATTGTAATCAACAACAGGGTATGACATGATCACCGCTGGCGCACTGGCAGGTGCAGCCTAGAATAATGTGACGGGTTGAAATGCAGAGATGTTACTATTACATAGGACACACATCTGTCATGGAAATGGTGATTGATAGGTGTGACGGGATATACAGACGGGAATGCATCTGTACGAGTATGAAACATAACTTCAGCACTGAAATTTGAACACCGAGTTAGTGTCCTGATCTGGTGCAAGGCACCCATACTGCAGCTGATAACTTAGCCTTGGGTGAGAAAAAAAGTGAAAGTGAATGGGTTTAACGTCCCACGAGACGGGACACAGTTTAAAGTCTCATCCGACAGACCAGTGGACAGGGTTCAACACTAACTTGTTTTATCAGGTAGTCCGCAGGACTAGTGACTTAAAACAGTTGGTAGTCCTCCGAGAAAGTTGCTGGTCATACGAACTTATATGCATGTACATTGTACATAAAATAAAACAAGTTACACAGGTGTATACTCCAAACGAGGGCTTTCACCAGTGCTGCACATTACCAAGTCATTTAGTCATAGTTGTGTGAATCATTGATCAAATAATTCCAGTTAGATTTGATATCCTATAGTAAGTCGAAGGGCATAAATTTGAAACCTCATTCATTTCTTTCATGCCTCTGACATATCAGAAGAATCATCTCTAAACATTAACAATTTTGTATTTTACAAGTATATTTTACGGCATACAAGGTCATCGAGCCAGTGCCGTTGTTAAATCCAAGCATTTACATTTCATCGTTGTCTTTTGAAAACGGGCGCGAGAATAATCGTCTATTACACCATAGACCATCTTGACCACATTATGTACATTGTATTGAACATCCGACCATGTAGTCAAAGAATTTAGGATGTGGAAATCACAAGCCAGTCGGGCCAGTGACTTTTCAATTTTCACTGCCCCAAACAAATTTTCACTGGACCGAATTTTTAAAATGTAATATAACCGAAATAGAAATAGCACAATATTTACCGGTATTTTTTACTGAAATGGAACATCCCTACCTATGTTGTGACTTTTTTTTATTGAAAGATAATCCATCTATCCTGCGTTCGTGCCCCATGCGGGTAAAAGTGCACGTCGTATGTTTCAGTGCAGTTAGTCTGAGAAGTAAAACCAGATTTGTTGGCTAAGAGGATATAAACCGTCCCTACCTGGAATAAAAACATTCATACTATCAGCAAACAGACGGTCGTGTGTAAATATAAACTAGTAAATGCTAATTGAGTGGGTCACCAGGGGTGGTTGGAAGGCAATGTTACAAAGAATTAAGAGATTTCCTGCAATAGGAATATAAATGGTGCGACGTGAACAAATTATAAAAAAAGTAACCTTCTTTTCAAAACATAGTCGGGCTTGCTATTTGGCGATATTTACTGGCCCAGTGTTCATTCCAGGAATTTTTAAAGTGGGGCCCGTGTGCCCACCTCATATAAAAAGTTGGGGACATTTGAAAAATTATTGGCCATTGTAAATTACAATAAAAAAACAACCTGATCAATCAAACTATCAAATTTTCACAAAATTCAGTGCTAAATCATTCCAAAATCAGCTAGCATCAGTGCTAGTGAAGACACAGGTATGGGGTTGAATGTGATTATTTTGTCCAACTACTGGTTATGTTGACTACCGGTTATTCAACAATGTAATTTACTTTTATTGTTAGAAGATTTAGTGTTCCAGAAACCGCTTTCTTATTACTTCTGCAATATTAAGGAAACTTGCAACTACGCAAATTACTCATGGAACGTGTCTAGAATACAACTAATAGTCGCAACATCACTGAACATGAACCAAAAACGTCAGCAACGCTCACTTCCGGTTTGAAAATTTTGTTTTATGTTTCAATTGGTGATGCTTAAATTTCTCTTATTCAAGGTGTCAGATCAATGAATAATGTTTCATTAAATGGCAAAATTTAATGTCCATAGCTTTTGCCTCTCAACTCGACAACGTAGGAACTTTTAGTTACCAAACAATGGTGCATATCAGCTAAATTCATTTTTACTATACGCATACCAGGGCACACCATCTATTGGCGATGTTGACGTTTACAGTTAGTATAATCACATGCTCAGCCTCAGCCAATACAAACGCTGTTACATCAAATTCTGAACAGAAGTTGTTGGACACATTTGATTCACTGTGTGTGATCGGCCAACTCAGACAAATTACGAGATCAGCCCAATGATAATTCACATTTTTTCCAGATGGACAATATAATCAAGTCTGACCCGGAAATAACTGTGTAACCGTAAAAAAAACTTCGCGGACAGTTTTTATATCATGAAAAAGTGACATTTATGCTAATTACTATGAAATCGTCAGCGAAGAGTGATGTTGTTTAAATTAATAGAATTTGCGTTTTGCCATTCTGGAAAAATTTACTAGTCTGACGGACTAGCCAGCTTTCGAAATGCGGTAGTCCTCCAACAAATCAAGTGGGCACCGGACTATGGGACTAGCGTTAGTGTCGAACCCTGGTGGGGTGGAAATACTATGAAAGTATTGTTGATGCCCAAGGCGTGGTTTGAACGCACAACCTCCGGATTGGAAGTCAGGTGTTCTAACCCCTGGGCCACAAACCTCCATGGCAAAATATCAAATGGGTAAAACCAGACTTTAACTGACATGGGTGAGGTCGGAGGGGAATAGTAAATTATGTTCTGATTAATCGGCTTGAATTTACAATATCCGATTCTTGTCACAGGTACCCGACCACACCAGTAAAACACTTAGACACATATCGATTTACATTGAGCAGCGTCTTACAACAAGTGATAGCTACTGCAGTAGATACTGTCCTGGTGCTGCACAGGGCTACAGCAGTACATTACGTCCTACACGGAATATTTTAGGTTTGAAAAAGACATCTAAAACAGTCATACATTACTTATTTTGAGGTGTATATTAAAGGGTCACCAAACAAAATTTATATAACTTTTACATTTGCATACTTAATGGTACCCAGATGTTTTACTTACTTCCTTATAGCCTTGGGTTGATGCTTCACCCAAAGGTGCAAGAGACTTCCGGTCAACCTTACCAAGAATGGTCGAGAGCAAGACCGTTGCACCGTCTAGCTTGACATGCAACCCATCGCGAGCGTAGTGGTAGGGCGGCATGGCGTACTCCACAAATTCCAGGGTTTCCTCCACGCAAAACGTCCGCAGGGTCCGGTTCATCGCCGTCACCGTCTGCTGCAGTCGTGGTAGTTGGCGCCGGTTCCATACGTCTCCTCTGTAGTTGTCCTCAGCTCTCGGCAGGATGGAGCACACGTTCATCGTCGTCCCCGAGGAAAGACGGCGAACGTAATCCACCAACCTAGAAATTCCACTACAACGGACAAGAAGGATATTAGTACAGTATCGCAATGCTGTAAAATATTAAATACCATATATACCGGTACTACACACATTTTTACCAACTTTTGGAGGTGAAACAATGCACGATATACATAATGACATACATTTGACATTGAAATTTGGGGGTTTTAATCCAGGACTCTTTAGATATAAGCGAAGTCCGAGGACGTCATGACAACCATTTAAAGATTCGAGATAACATGGCCATTATCTAAATTATTTATGTTTAATAATGAAATGTAATAAAACATAATTAATCTCAAGTCAGACCTATTTCATCAGGGTATTAGAACCACATGCCATACCATTTTAATGATATTTTAATACAGACACATATGTGGCTGGGACTGAATAAATATGGCTTATGGATTTTGCGACCAGTGTAAATCAAGACCAGCCTGTGCATCTGCAGTCTGATCAGAATGTGTACTGCTCGCCATTCCACCAACGAAATGCTTTGACTAATGACGGAATGGGAACATGTTGGCAGCAAATAGGTCTTGAGTCAGGGTCTGCAACATGGTGAAAATCACAATCCATACATACCGGATTACCCGGTACACATTTGCCAGTCTGATTAGCGTCGGAACTGTCAGTTGGAAAACGTGACTATGGCTGCATGTGCATGTTAACAAGAAGTTTACATGGAATTATTACATCTGATGTGTCATAAAAACTATCAACCCGTGACATAAACACTAATGACTTATTTTACCCTCAATAAACAGTAAATACTAAATACATAATCATATATGTACATGTTACAGCTAATTTATCTAAGATCTACAACTAATCTACAGCTTAACTATATTTAGAACAGAAATCGCACACTAACATATTGTTTGCCTCAATTGGGGCATTGTCACTAAATGCTTGGACGACAACTCCAAATGTAGGTATACAACATACAGCTTATTGTTCGGACACACACTTATCTACAACCTTTATACACATAAACTTGAACAAACATACAAATGTATATATTAAATTACAAAATATACAACATTATAAACTGATTACAAGATACTGAGCTAGTAACAAATACACTAATGCAGTGATAACACCGGGACCCTATCACTTAGCCACCGTCTATGAAAAGCAATGGCTATTGCAGCAATATTATATTTATATTTCAAACGTATACATATTCATCACAAGGCATTTGGCGTGTTTCATCTTTCATCGGTATAACTATATATGAACAACAAGGGTTGTAGCTTTGGTCGGACACGACCTTGCATCACAACAAATTCCGCGATTCTATTAATGCTAATGTTCATATTTGGGCGGAAAGTGCAGATGTTCATTTGAGAATTATTTTTATCTTGCTGAAATGTCAAATTACAGATGGTTTTCCTTGGTCAGACACGACCTTGTATCATAACAAATGAAATAATGTCAATATTGTAGTGCCAAGTTCATATGTTAATCTGAGAATTATCGTTATCCTGCAGATATACATAGAATGCATAGAAAATTACAATTTTAACCATGTTATTTGTTACAATACGAGCTTGTGTCCCACCAGAATCTACATACCTTACTATAAACAACAAAGGAAAGGCGTTATTTTAATCTCAAAGGAAATAATTGTATCCCCCAGACTACCGTCGGGGGATACTATGGATTTGACAGCGCGCCGCGTCCGCGTCCGCGTCCGCGTCCGCGTCCGCGTCCGCGTCCGCCGCAGACACTTCTTGTCCGGAGCATAACTCGAACACCCTTTGGAATATTTTCATGAAACTTCACACATGCATAGACCACGAGCCGAAGGTGTGTCGCGCACAAGAATGACAACTCTTGCATAGCTAATTTTTTGAGTTATCTCCCTTTTTTGTTTTCGCTCACTGATTTCCTGTCCGGAGCATAACTCGACCACCCTTTGGAATATTTTCATGAAACTTCACACATGCATAGACCACGACCCGGACGCACAAGAATGACAACTCTTGCGTAGCTAATTTTTCAGTTATCTCCCTTTTTTGTTTTGCGCACTCTACAAACTGGACAATAATGCATGAAGACCTGTTTTCTCGTCTGCTCTGTACACCTTACCTGTAGAGAGAACAATAGAAACTGGGAGAACCATGTGCTAAGCATGGGCTAGCATGTGCAGATGTCCACTGCTTGACCACTGCTTGACCACTGCTGACCAGGTAATTTATACAGGTAAATCACTACATTGGGTACTGTGTTGAAAATATTGTGGCATTATGTGGACCTCTGCAGATATATGTAGATAAATATAGGACTATTAAAAAAAAATCTGGTCTCCAATAGCAAGCATTATTATTTTTAAACTTTTTTTTGTAATTTTTTTTTTTTTTTTTTTTCATTATTTTTTTTAATTTTTTTTTTCAAATTATTTTTCAATTTGACTGGAAAAAAAATCTGGGCTCCAGTAGCAAGCATTATTATTTTTAATTTTTAAACTTTTTTTCCATTTTTTTTTTTCATTTTTTTTTTCAAATTCTTTTTCAATTTTTGTCTAGTAGCATAAGGTCGTAAGTGCTATATACAGACTATTATCATATAATAAAACAATTATTGACTAGTGAGCCATAGAATATAATCTGATATTCTATGGTTCACTAGTCAATAATTGTATAATATGTTCGGGCCAGTGAAAATTGCTTTCGGGCCCAGGCTCGAGGTCAAGGCGGGACAAGGCGAGGCATCTGATTCCGCGGAATTCTTGTTTACTTATCTCCCTTTGTTGTTTCGTGCTCTGATTTTGTATCCAAAGCATAACTCGAACACGCATATACACATTGCTCTAATGGTCCTCTACCGCCCTGTGCCAAATCCACGTTCGTTCTGCCCCCGTCAAGCCCAGGGTCAAGGTCACATACTTAGTGCTCAAAAACATTAACGCTTGGGTAAATATCTTATACTTTCTGTTTTCTTTCATGGATCATGGATCATCTTCATATTTCATATACGCATTGCTCTAATGGTCCTCTACCGCCCTGTGCCAAATCCACGTTCGTCCTGCCCCACCAATCCCAGGGTCAAGGTCACATACTTGGTGCTTCAAAAACTTTAACGCTCAGGTAAATATCTTATAATTTTTATTTCCATTCACGGATCAACTTCATATTTCATATAGGCGTTGCTCTAATGGTCGTCTACCGCCCTGTGCCAAATCCACGTTCGTCCTGCCCCCGCCAAGCCCAGGGTCAAGGTCACATACTTAGTGCTTCAAAAACTTTAACGCTCGGGTAAATATCTTATAATTTCTGTTTTCTTTCATGGATCATCTTCATATTTCATATACGCATTGCTCTAATGGTCCTCTACCGCCCTGTGCCAAATCCACGTTCGTCCTGCCCCCCGCCAATCCCAGGGTCAAGGTCACATACTTGGTGCTTCAAAAACTTTAATGCTCAGGTAAATATCTTATAATTTTTCTTTCCATTCACGGATCAACTTCATATTTCATATATGCGTTGCTCTAATGGTCCTCTACCGCCCTGTGCCAAATCCACGTTCGTCCCGCCCCCGCCAAGCCCAGGGTTAACATCATATACTTAGTGCTTCAAAAACTTTAACGCTCAGGTAAATATCTTATAATTTCTGTTTTCTTTCACGGATCAGCTTCATATTTCATATATGCATTGCTCTAATGGTCCTCTACCGCCCTGTGCCAAATCCACGTTTGTCCTGCCCCCGCCAAGCCCAGGGTGAAGGTCACATACTTGGTGCTTCAAAAACTTTAACGCTCGGGTAAAAGAAAATTTTGACTTGCAATTTGGCCTCATTTATTATCAAAGCGATATGTGGGACATCCGTGTTCTATGAACACATTTTCTAGTTTATTAAACTTCACACATGCATAGAAGACGACCCAAAGGTGTGTCGCACGTAAGAATGACAACTCTTGCGTCGTTAATTTCTTAGTTATCTCCCTTTGTTGTTTCGTGCACTGATTTCGTGTCTGGAGCATAACTCGAACACCCTTTGGAATATTTTCATGAAACTTCACACATGCATAGACCACGACCCTAAAGGTGTGTCCCGCAAGAATGACAACTCTTGCATCACTAATTCTTTAGTTATCTCCCTTTGTTTTTCCGTCACTGATTTTGTCTCCGGAGCATAACTCGAACACCCTTTTTTCAAACTACTTGTGTATCTGGGGAGGGGGATACACATGCGCTTGTCGACAAGCGTCCATTTCTAGTTATTGTAATGTATTCAGTATTACTAGCGCCGTTCAATTGTAGCAATGCCGACGAAAGCCGAAACATGCCCAATGCATGTGGGCCGAAATTAATCAATAATGCATATATAGGGGTACAGTCGTTGAATTAAAATAGAATATAAAACAAAATGTTGTGATAGTTTTTGGTCTGGTTACTGGTATGTATTTTGACTGATTTATTTACATTTTTCAGTCACAGTGTAGCATCTTTTATTTTATTGAGTCAATTTTTGTGTACAGTTTTTGCATGACAGGACTGTAGTAGTTGCAGCCTGTAACTCTTTGACCCTCCCAAATCGTACAGACCAGAGTCAGAGTGGCAGGCTGCAACTAGGACTGAAGATGCAGCTAAAATAATCACTCAATGAACTTGGAAATGTCCAGGAATTAGCGAAAGAAAACAGTTCATCATACTGACCCTAGCTTCCTTTAATGGCTTTATACTTTAAGGATTGTGCATACGGTTTTGATAACAACACAATGGGTGGCACGATTTACCCAAATCTACCCAAATCTTCATATAATTACTATATATGTTAATAAATAAAGCTGTACACATCATAATAACGATGTTTGGACTGTACTTACATAATGTATGTCATTAATTTGCTCATACCAGGGCCCATTTTAATGTTTTGATGCAAAATGGACTGTGTTCTGGTCAATACAATATAATATTGGGCTTTGTCTACATAGAGGTGTGAAAAACATTCAAGCTATTTGACAAGATATACAAACCATACACAAATTAAAAAATATACATATTGCATGCATATTAAGGTTCATTTTCATTAATATTCTTAATACAAGATCGTTTATTATTGTTGTTCTAGATGAATATTAAGAATATTTATATATATATATATAGCCTTCCTGTGTGAGTTTTGAAATGTATCTCAGTAAATTAAATTGCAATAACTAAACTATATTTGTCCAGAAGTCATTTGTGCTAATAAAACATTCATTCAATGTATTATACTTTGTTTTTAACTATTTCAAAAAGTTTTTGGCATATAATTACTCGGCGAAATACATATTGTAATACTATGGAGGTGACCGGTTAGACAGTTGGACTAGTATATGTGCCATATGAAATCATGATCGATGGCAACTTAAAGTTAGACAACTGAGACATAATTAATGAGTCTCGATCACGGTAGTCTCCCTTTATAATAATGCTACATGTATATTAATCGCTTTCCCGCGGAAATATGTGCTTTATTCTTCCATTTTTCGGTCAAAATGTGCTTATTGCATGATATACTAATGATATATTGTTGAAAACGTATATAATATAATCATAAATGTTATTTTTAATGAAGATTTGGGTAATATTTTGGTAGATTTGGGTAAATCGTTCTGCCGCAACACAATTGCGAACCTCTGTGCACCAGCAGAGTTTGATGAACATGACAAAACAAAGTTTTATAACATTATTATTATGTAACATTTGATATACATACGAAAGAAATAAATCAACAGACACAAGTCTGGAAACGTCGTTGGACCCGATGTGAAGAAACATCACGTCTGGCGTCGCCCGTGACAGGTGATCCTCGAGACGCTCCTCGAAGCCCTTCCTCGAAGCCCTTCCTCGAAGCCCTTCCTGTCGTCCATCACTCTGGCCCCTGGAACACAGAGGACTGAGATGTCATGGCGCAGGGCTGGCAGGATCCTCTCGACAAACTTCAGGTTCGAGTCGCCTGCAAAAAGAACTTGAACACTGGCCATTATTATGTTAGTTAATAGATCTAGTGTCTGAAATTTAAAGGATTAGTGAAAACTATCGAAGTACTTAACTACATCAAATACAGATATACACAGACGATGACACCCCAACAAGAGTGTCGAGACGGACAACTTTAACGGACAGAAAATTATATATGGCCTACGACCAACAATAAAATAGTAACTCGAACTACAGGCCCGTAGCCAGACCTGTTTGCAGCTGGGGGGGCGTCTCGAATGACCAATGGGCCCGAGGTATCTAGGGGGTCTACAAATGTGTCGAGGCTAAAAAAAGTGGACCTCGAGGTTGGGCGGGCAGGGGTGGGGGTCGTCCGACCCCCCCCCCCCCCTTGGCTACGGGCCTGAACTAGTATATAGCAATATTAACTATATAACAGGTATGCTCTTTTCGTAACTATGTACACTATAATCTAATATATACACCAATACAATATTGTAATCGATACGGCGCTGAATTGCAGTGCAATGTACAAACAACGATGCAAGAAGCGAGAAGGCAAATTGAATGAATAAAAACCGAGTAATCCGATCAAAAAGACCGATTCGGATACCTTCGGTTGCTGAGCCGCTTAGAAGATTGAGAAAAGTTTTTGAGATTGGAGGCTATATATCTGAAGTATTTTAGATTAGAGCCTATCTATCGGAAGGTTATCTATCGCTGTCTTGACTCCAGTACTATATGCCCCCCTCACCATTCGGTGGCGGGGGCATAACAAGTTAGTACTACACTGTATATTACTCTACTGCAAGAAAGGGTCTGATGACCCTGAATCGCAGAAAGGGTCCGATGACCCTGGATCGCAGAAGGGGGCAGACGGCCCCATTCCACTTAAGAACAGGTTTGAGTCGTTGGACTCGATGGAGACTGAAGAGTCTTCTGGCATTCCAACTCCCAAGCCTGTTCCACCCCGCAAACCCATACTTCCACCTACTTAAAATATGGATACTGTTATCCAATGGAACTGTCGAGGAATTAAAGCAAATCGTGATGAATTAACAATTTTATTAACTCAGTACAACCCCATTGCTGTTTGTCTTCAGGAAACATTCCTGAAAGTTGACGATACATTAAGTGTTCAGATAACGCTGAAAGCGCATCTGGTGGAGTCCCAATCCTTGTTAATTTGAGCACCCCACATAGTCTTGTGAATCTTAACACTAATCTTCAGGCTGTGGCCGTTAGTGTTACGATGCACAAGACTATTACATTATGTTCTATCTACATTCCACCATCTGCAGTCCTGTTAAAATCAGAACTAGATAATCTTGTCTCTCAGCTCCCTTCGCCTTTCATTCTCCTTGGCGATTTTAATGGACATAACATGCTTTGGGGTTGTAAAGACACAAACAAAAAGGGGGAACTTATTGAAAATTTTCTTTCCGATCACAATCTCCGCATTTTTAATGATAAATCGAGCACATATTTACATCCCGCAACCGGTTCATATTCCTCTCTGGATTTAACTCTGTGTCGTCCTTCTCTGTCTGTATTTAGACTTTACGTGGAAAGTTGGTGACGACCTATGTGGGAGTGACCACTTTCCTGTCTTCTTACAGAGTAATGGACCACCATCCACTGACTGAGTCCGGAGGTGGAAATTACATAAAGCCGATTGGGACACATTTCGTAATATGTGCATGATTGAACTAGATTTTGTCGCTTTCGAGATGCGGAAGATCCACTAGAACACTACGTTTCCCTTGTACACGAGAGGTGGAAATTACATAAAGCCGATTGGGACACATTTCGCAATATGTGCATGATTGAACTAGATTTTGATCGCTTTCGAGATGCGGAAGATCCACTAAAACACTACGTTTCCCTTTTACACGATATTGCAGAAAAGACAATACCAAAAACCTCGGCAAAGCCCAAACGTGTCAATAAACCATGGTTTGACGAAGAATGCAAAGAGGCAATGACTGCTCGTAAGCAGTCTATTCGTCAAATCAATAATAACGCAACACCAGCAAACTTAAATGCTCTTAGAATTTTTACAGCGAAAGCTCGACGCACAAATAAAGCTAGCAAGAGAATGATTTGGAGATCTTTTGTCTCCAAGTTGAATTCGCGATCTAAAATGGGACATGGGACATGATTGGTAAGATAAACGGTAAAGGTAAATCAACTTCTATCAATCACCTCAACAAAGCAGGACATAAAGTATCTTCCAAAACAAACACATTAGCAGATACCTTCTCCAAGAACTCCTCATGCAATAACTATTCTGAGGAGTTCTTGAAGGTGAAATGTGAGCAAGAGAAAACTAAACTTAATTTTAATTCAGACAATTCAGAACATTACAACGCTTCTTTCTCTATGAGGGCATTAAAAGCTTCCCTCGAGAAATCACATGATACATCAGCAGGCCCTGATGATATCCACTACCAACTGCTTAAACATTTACCTGAACACTCTTTAGACAACCTCCTTGAAATATTTAATACCATATGGGAACAAGGCGTCTTTCCGCCTTCATGGCGGGAAGCTACAATCATACCTGTTCCCAAACCGGGCAAGGATCACACCGACCCATCAAGTTACCGTCCTATCAAGTTACCGTCCCATCAAGTTACCGTCCCATCGCACTTACTAGCTACGTCTGTAAAACCATGGAACGAATGATTAACGACAGGCTTGTCTGGTTTCTGGAATCCAATGGACTGATATCCGAGTATCAGTCTGGATTTCGTCGCCAGAGAAGCACGATTAGACTCGAAGCATTCATTTGAGATGGGTTTGTTAACAATGAGCATATAGTTGCCGTATTTTATTACCTAGAAAAGACATATGACACGACGTGGAAGTATGGGATTATGAAGGACCTTCATGACCTCGGTTTGAAGGGTCATCTCCCTGATTTTATTTCTAATTTTTTGAAAGACAGACAATTCCAAGTCCGAGTCGGTACAACCCTTTCTGATCCCCATGAACAGGACAATGGGTGTACCGCAGGGAAGTATATTGACTGTTACCCTTTTTAGCATTAAAATTGAATAATATTGTAAAATGCCTGCAACCAGGTGTTGACTGTTCTTTATATGTCGTTGATTTTTTAATTTATTTGTTACAAATGCAAATAGAAACATGCATACTATTGAGCGCCAATTACAACTGAGCCTCAATAGGATAAACAAGTGGACCACAGAAAACGGCTTTAAGTTTTCGAAATCTAAAACTAACTGCATGCATTTTTGCAAAAGACGCGGTCTTCACCCTGATCCCGAGCTTAAACTGGGAACACATCCCATCCCAGTTGTTCGGGAGCAGAAATTTCTTGGTCTTATCTTTTATCCTAAACTCACTTTTAAACCCCATTTACGATACTTGAAAGCTAAATGCCAGAAAGCATTCAACTTAATGCGAGTGGTAGCAAATCATGACTGTGGTGCAGACCGAAAGGTGCTGCACCACCTTTACATCGCACATGTTCGCTCAAAACTAGACTACGGATACACTGTATATGGGTCTGCCAGTAAATCCGATCTTCGGACGCTCGATCCAATACATCACCAAGGCTTACGACTCTGCCTGGGTGCATTCCGTACGTCTAACGCACAAAGCTTATATGCCGAAGCAAATGAACCTTCTCTCCACGACAGACGCACCAAATTATCTTTGCAATACGCAACTAAACTACATTCCAATCCATCTAATCCAACTTATAACACTGTCTTTCATGGAACTACAGATGCTGTATTCGATAAGAAACCAAGCTTGAAGCCACCATTCGGCAAGAGAATGGATCCTTTGATACACGATGCTGGCTTGGATCTGGATCACATTGCCAAATACGCTGTTCCAGATACTCCACCGTGGCAGTTGGAGCAGCCCAAGGTGATCTTCGATCTTAGTCAGCACACGAAAGCAACAACTGATCCATCCATTTTTAAATCACTTTTTTCTTGATGTTAAAGACAGATACAATACATACACTCCGATTTTTACTGATGGCTCAAAGATCGGGGACCGGGTAGCATCTGCTGCCGCTGTCTCCGAGGGAGATCTTCAATCCCGACTCCCAGACAAATCTTCGATATTTTCAGCGGAATTGAGGGCGATTTTACTTGCTCTTGATTTCGCGAAAATATCTTGGAGAAAGCAATTCATTTTATTTTCCGATTCATTATCTTCACTACAAGCTTTGTACAACATGAAGCTTCAACATCCACTTATCCGCTAAATCATGGAGCTACACCATATTTTACTTTCGTCTCGCAAGGACATTATTTTTTGTTGGCTCCCAGCCATACTGGTATCAAGGGCAATGACAGGGCAGATAGTGCTGCCAAGGCAGCCCTGGAGCTACCGACCTCTCATTTTCCTGTTTGCTATCATGATTTTAAATCATCCATCAACTCATTCATCTCCGATACAATGCAGATCCAGTGGGATCTGCTCACAGATAATAAACTTCATGCTGTGAAACCGACTCTGGGCGAATGGACTCCTGGCTACAGACATGTACGCCGGGATGAAGTTGTCCTTAGTCGATTGCGCATTGGACATACACGACTAACGCATTCGTATATGCTCAAAGGTGAGCCGCGTCCATGGTGTATTCCATGCCACAGCGCATTTACCGTGCAACACATCCTACTGGACTGTATCGATTTTGCCGATATTCGAGGCAAACACTTCAGTGTTACTTCACTTGCGGAGCTATTCCAGGTGGAGAACATTGAAGGTTTGCTCCGCTTTCTTCATGAAACTAACTTGTATCGGAAGATTTAATTTTATCATTGCATACATGTCTCATATTTCTATAATTTTATATTTCTATACACGTTTTATATTTATATATATATTTTGTTCATCATATTAATATTTTTACCCTAATCACATATTGCATACTCTTTTACTATTATTTGTATTCTTCATCTACATTGCTTGGCCCTAAATGATACTCTTTTGTGTTGATGGGCCGTTAAGCACCATTCCATTCCATTCCATTCCATGCCACAGCGCATTTACCGTGCAACACATCCTACTGGACTGTATCGATTTTGCCGATATTCGAGGCAAACACTTCAATGTTACTTCACTTGCGGAGCTATTCCAGGTGGAGAACATTGAAGATTTGCTTCACTTTCTACATGAAACTAACTTGTATCGAAAAATTTAATTTTATCATTGTATACATGTTACTCATTACTATACTTTTATAATTCTATACACGTTTTTCATTTATATTGTTTATCATATTAATATTTTTACCTTATCATCTGATTGATTACCACATGTAACATACTATTTTACTATAATTTTTATTCTTCATCTACATTGCTTGGCCCTAAATGATACTATTTTGTGTTGATGGGCCGTTAAGCACCATTCCATTCCATTCCCTTGTACACGATATTGCAGAAAAGACAATACCAAAAACCTCGGCAAAGCCCAAACGTGTCAATAAACCATGGTTTGACGAAGAATGCAAAGAGGCAATGACTGCTGCTCGTAAGCAGTCTATTCGTCAAATCAATAATAACGCAACAGCAGATAATTTAAATGCTCATATAATTTTTAGAGCGAAAGCTCGACGCACAATTAAAGCTAGCAAGAGAAAGACTTGGAGATCTTTTGTCTCCAAGTTGAATTCGCGATCTAAAATGATACTATTTTGTGTTGATGGGCCGTTAAGTACCATTCCATTCCATTCCATTAAACTGAATAATATTGTAAAATGCCTGTAACCATCTGGATCACATTGCCAAATACGCTGTTCCAGATACTCCACCGTGGCAGTTGGAGCAGCCCAAGGTGATCTTCGATCTTAGTCAGCACACGAAAGCAACAACTGATCCATCCATTTTTAAATCACTTTTTCTTGAGGTTAAAGACAGATACAATACATACACTCCGCTTTTTACTGATGGCTCAAAGATCGGGGACCGGGTAGCATCTGCTGCCGCTGTCCCCGAGGGAGATCTTCAATCCAGACTGCCAGACAAATCTTCGATATTTTCTACGGAATTGAGGGCGATTTCACTTGCTCTTGATTTCGCGAAAATATCTTGGAGAAAGCAATTCATTTTATTTTCCGATTCATTATCTTCACTACAAGCTTTGTACAACATGAAGCTTGAACATCCACTTATCCGCCAAATCATGGAGCTACACCATATTTTACTTTCGTCTGGCAAGGACATTATTTTTTGTTGGCCACCCAGTCATACTGGTATCAAGGGCAATGACAGGGCAGATAGTGCTGCCAAGGCCGCCCTGGATCTACCAACTTCTCATTTTCCTGTTTGCTATCATGATTTTAAATCATCCATCAACTCATTCATCTCCGATACAATGCAGATCCAGTGGGATCTGCTCACAGATAATAAACTTCATGCTGTGAAACCGGTGAGCCGCGTCCATGGTGTGTTCCATGCCACAGCGCATTTACCGTGCAACACATCCTACTGGACTGTATCGATTTTGCCGATATTCGAGGCAAACACTTCAATGTTACTTCACTTGCGGAGTTATTCCAGGTGGAGAACATTGAAGGTTTGCTTCACTTTCTACATGAAACTAACTTGTATCGGAAAATTTAATTTTATCATTGTATACATGTCTCTCATTTCTATAATTTTATAATTCTATACACGTTTTTCATTTATATTGTTCATCATATTAATATTCTTACCCTAATCACATCTAGCATACTATTTTACTATTATTTATATTCTTCATTTACATTGCTTGGCCCTAAATGATACTCTTTTGTGTTGATGGGCCGTTAACCACCATTCCATTCTCATTTCTATAATTTTATAATTCTATACACGTTTTTCATTTATATTGTTTATCATATTAATATTTTTACCTTATCATCTGATTGATTACCACATGTAACATACTATTTTACTATTATTTTTATTCTTCATCTACATTGCTTGGCCCTAAATTATACTATTTTGTGTTGATGGGCCGTTAAGCACCATTCCATTCCATTCCCATTCTGTAACAGCTGGTCAAAAACATTTTCAATCACAGTCGACGTGTAATTGCTAAAACAAACAACCAGAAAACACTTACATACGTTAGGCTAGGCGTGAAATCAAAGTTTCACATTTGACACGGGCTCATTGACGTCGACGGTTGGTATGACCATGTATACACGTTCGTACATGCAATCATTGGTGGCGTACAGTAAGATGTTGCGACAAATTTTGATTGCTGCTACATCAAGCGGATGAGTATCGTTTTGGCTATACTTTCGAGATTATTGGATAGACGCGTACGTCAACGACGCCAAGAGCCAGAGCCTTTAGATTTGTGTCGGAAACTTTTCATTGACTGGTGTAGCACATCCTACAACGTGCTATATGTCGGTTTGTTCAATGCGTAGATAAAGTCCAATGCTAATGAATTCCACACAAGGTTCTGCGAGAAACTGAAACTTGCAAGTGATGTTTTCGACCCCCATAGTATTCAACGACGCATACAGAGCACAATACGCCAATTAACAATACAGTATTTCGTATTGTTATAGAGGGATGGTATACCAACTATAAAATATCCAATTGGAATAAAACACGGTTATACATTTGATAATATAATATTATAATTATGTATGTAGCGTTACTGTTTTGTTCAGTATAGATATATAGATGCCTCCAATACGTCTGACAAAACACATATTGTAAATTACTCTGTTCCACGTTTTTCTGCCGACGAAATTTTGTCAATTAAACACATTAAATCTAAAAAAAAGGATTTAAATGTAAGTACTTTTTCATCAATAATAAAAATATTCGCCCTAAAATATTGTTTTATTTGATGTTAAGTTTATCGCAATAAAATCAATATTTCATGGAAATTTCATAAACAAAATTTGGGAAGGTAACTTTGGTTATTGATGAAAAAGTACTTGCCTCTTTTAGATTTAATGTGTTTAATAGCCATCAATTTGTCGGCAGAAAAACGTGGAATAGACGTTAAGCCTAGCGCTGTTACATGACCGTGACCTATCAGCGATCTAGATATAATTCGTATGTGTTATCCTGTACCCATATGGTACATGTTATGCGTAATAGTGGAGAGGTCAACATGATTTATATGGACTAGGTGTGTAGACTACTCAACAATGTCAACATTTTCCTTAAATATAATTTATTAAATAAAAAGGCATAGCAAACAGCATGTAATTATGCATTAAATAGAGGTACTGACAGTAAATTCCGACAAACATGCCGCAGCGACAGCGTCTAGAAATAGCGAACTAATCGTCACCCTTTCACTCCTCCCAACCTCGTCACACAACGGTGTTCTGGAGACGCTCTATACCTGATCATCCTTTGTATTTTTGGGAATGTTGACAAAAGTACACCGATATCTGACTTGAAGTACATCTTGGCGTAATATAATTAATATGAGTCCGTTGTCCTAGCTATTCTATGTATGATTACCTATATTATATCGTATAATTATATTCTACTCCGCATTGTCAGTTTCTTGTCAAACGCCAGAAGACGTGAACTTGCTGATGGCTAGAATACGCAAAGATGGCCGAGATGGCCACTCCATGTGTCGTATAGCATACAGTAACGAAGCAGTGTTCAAATACACATGTACATATATTTCATCACATTTACAAATCAATTATCTTTTACTCAAAAGATGATCAGGTGTAGAACGGGTCCTTAAAATAATGCAGCAACGTCGATAAAACTACTATGTTGCTGTGATTGGAGAAATGTGGCTTATGGAATGTGTGACACTCTTGTAGTCGGATGCTGATATACAATGCTTGTTAGAAGCATGATATGTCTCATTTATTGATGGAACAGAGCAGATTTACTAATTGTTGACCAGACGGAATGACGAAAACATCTGCCACTCACACGAGTATCGACTCGCTACCGCATTGCCTTTTGTGAGCAGCTAAATTCATTATAGGAATGAATGGCCTTTTTTGTGGAATATATAGGGGTATAAACTTGGGAAAGTGGCGGTAATACTGGACGAAGGACGGAGGGCCTTCGTCCAGTATTACCGCGACTTTTCCAAGTTTATATCCCCGATAAATTCCACAAAAAGGCCATTCATTCCTTATAATTCCAGCATTTGAAATAAATTCATCAAGAAAATGTGTTTATTTTGACAGACGGCAGCCATTTGTTTACATTGACAGCACTGACAGCGCACCTGTAGAAAGTAGTTCGGCGTGGGAGTGTACTGGGATATAAATTTTGGACAGACTTGCTACGGGGCAATCAAATGTTAGGGAATTGTGTAAATATTTTTGTGCTGGAATTATTGTTACTTGAAGGGGAGACCGGGGCAAGATGTTACACTTTTTTTCTTTTTCTCATTCTACTGTGTGAAGTATGTTCGTCGATTTGAATGTGTTTAAACTATATTTTGGGAGATTGGAACATGCAGCATATTTCAACAATGCATTCAGTATTTGAACTAAGAAATATACATGGCATGTTTATGAACCGCAGACAAATGTAATAACTTGCCCCGACCAGGGGGCAAAATGATACACCGCTTGGGGCAAGTCGATACGCACACAATGTAAACCACTGTATAATCAACAGTTGTTGTTGAATCTTGTGTACATCTCCTTGTATGTACCATGTACATGTATGTTACACGGAACAGTTAAACAACATGTAAACCACAAATAATGTATTGGCTGAATTTCAAAGTTAGGGGTAATTTTTAAAAAATCAGAGTTTTCATGAATTTGTCTGCATGTGTCTCTTCACCAAGGATATCGAGGGGCAGTGCACGGTAACGCACACCCATTCAGATCAAATAAGAATTTTGGTTTGTATCGCACACAATATGATGACATTATGTTCCATAAACATGTATGCATGTGGAACGTTATCGATTAGTTAAATTACGCTAGAATTTATTTCTTTCAGACCAACTGTATTTTTCTCATAGTTTACTAAAATAGGGGAAAAACAAAAACTGCTGTATACATGTATATATATATATATATATACATGTATATATATATATATATATATATATATTGCATTGCAGGAGTCCTGGTAATATTGAACCAATGGATACAGTATGGCGAACAATTAATTGGTGATAGTTATGCAATACTTAGCACAATGCATGCATGACGTTGTGTACTAAAAACCTGCGCTGTACCATCTTGCATCGGTCTCCCCCCTACATATAGATATGACATACATACGCTTGTTTTATATAATTTACGGTATTTATTTTACAATATACATGTATCGTGCTACCTGTATAATATACAAGTACTCATATTTTTGAAAATAACAACTTTAGACCGGTATCATGCACATATACAGTCGAAATTCTACACCGGACACATACACACGTTAGTTGTGCTTAATGTTGATACGTTTCCATGCCATTTACATCCAATGATAATGTCTGTTCGCTTGTTTTGAAGTTGTCATTGGTCTGTTTTACAGTGGAACCTCTCTAAACCGGACACCATGGGGACCTCCCAGTGTGACCGTTTTAGAGAGGTTCCACTCTTATCTTTTAATATAATTGTGAAAGCATTAGTATATATATCACAAAAGATTGCGCTCCGGATTATGGTAGGAGAGGTGTTAATAGAGTATATGGCAGGGTCGAGCGGCCTGAGACGATATCGCAACGCGAGACTGGGATTCTCGGTCTCTGTCCAAACCCTGCCTTGATTATTATTCTCATATTTCGTCCGAAATGCTGCAAAATGTGAAAACAAACATGGTTCTGCACGGAATGTTGAACGTTATTTAAGCCACAGGTGGAAGACTCGGACATAGGACCTGATAATTGACTCATTTGTAAACCGTTACCCCACCAACCATTTTCCGTATAATATACACTACAGCCTTTTCAAACACCACACATTTCGATTTTTCTGCTGACTTATGTCTCTGGTAATCGATAAATGTCTTATGTCTTAAAATACATTCACTTCAAGCATCTGCTTTTAACCTTTCGTTAGTTACGGTCAAATTAGCTACCACAGACAAGGCGATAATTGAGTGTACGAAATAATGTCACATATTTTTGTGGGCTGCGGAAGCATAAATTACGTGTAAAATCTGGCTGAAATCCCATATGTCTCGACATATTGACGTGAATCACTTAAATAAACATCGGTAAGTCCGATGTTACAATTTGTGACTAACAAGTGTCATTCACTAACCTTGAATGATCTAAAACGTGCGTTTATTTTGATTTGCGTTCCAACATTTCGACATAACCTTCCGTGAACTTTATTTTCGCATTTCCTTTGTTATATTCGCAGAATTATCAATAATGACGTCACGGGAAAGCCTAAACAGGAGCATCAAGTTACAAATACTACAGCCAATCAGGTGGCGATGTGTGTGTGGGATTCTTTCGGAAAGAGAAATTTCTCTGTAACGTTGGTAGCTAAAACGTGTGTAACTAACAATATACTAAGCACAGATGTATAAAGTGAATATATTTGGGGGCAAGTCAGCAGGAAAATCGAAACTAAGCCTGTCTAGGGCATTTTCACAAGCTCTTGCCTACCTTGAAAATGCTATACTGTACAGTGTAAGGAAATGGGTGGATGGGGTAACGTTTTTCAAATGAGACATTTATTGGGTCCTATGTCCGAGTCTCCCACCTGTGGTTTAAGCGGGAAATCTAGTGAATATGACGTAATCCGCACAGTCTGATCAGGATCTGCACTGTTTGCCATTCCATCATTAAGCACACATCATGCTTCTAACAAGCAATATACATCGTTATTAGGCTACAGGAGTGTGCTATTTGATCAGGCGCTCCACTGGTGACAAATCCCATAAGCTCCATTTCTTCAGTGACAGCGACATTTTGACTACTCTATCCCCCGGTATCTGGCATGGACCGCGTACCAGATACCTAGGGGTGATAGAGTTAAACGTGTTGGAAGATGGATAATCTTACCGTGGTGTCTAATACAGACAGAACATTCGGGTTAATATGGGTTGTGAGGTAAATCTTATGTTTAATGAATACGACTGTGGTTTCTTTCTTTTGATGATGACCATGTTCCGGCCGTTAACACTACGAGTCCAACAATGCCAAATTTAACAGCATTTCTTCAGTCTGTAGACTAGTTAGTCTGAACATTCTGCAGAGAAATTTCGGATACGCGTATTTTGCATTGGGAAGCTGTGGAATGTCTCTACAGATTGGTCACACTAGCTAACTGAAGTCATAATGCTGCTACAGACATACTGCTGCTAAAATTGGTATGTTGGACTCGTAGTGTCAACGGCTTGAACATGGTCATCATTAAAAGAACAACACGGCAGCCTTATTAATAAAAAATAAGACTTACCTTCCGAACGGCGTGACGTTACAATATATTTCCTTTAATATCTTTCTAATGGAATGACATATTTTTTTTATGAAATATACCGCAGCAAATGCGGTAGACGTTGTCCTTTATTATATAGGAGGCGTTCATCTCATAATTCTGAAGAATCGGTTACCGTAAATATAAATAAAAACTACAGCACGTGAATGTAATAAATAAACGGTACTCGAATCTTTGTGAAAGTTTTAAGTTATTGTAAATAACTTTCAGAGCACCCATAACGCATATATGCCATCGTATTTGGTCAATGGTGCGCTACATACATGTATACGTTTGTTACAAAGATTTTAAAGAAAATCCACTGTAAAGATGGCGTCACAGATTACGTCACGTCGAAAATCGGGTTCGGAAACCACGTGATCCCACACATTGAACTCATGGGCGCCACCATTACGCAGAACCAAAAAAAAACAACAGATCACGTGATTGGATTTGTTTCGAAAGAAACGTTAAAAGGGACAAGCGCCTAGAAAGCCGCCTAGACATTCAAACAGTTCACCACAACTCCCACAGTCACCACAGCCAGACGACAAACATCCACAACATCCACCAACGCCTGTGTCACAGCACGCGCATGCTCCACCAACCCCATCGTCACAGCACGCACAGCATCCGCCAACACCCGCGTCACAGCACGCGCAGCATCCGTCAGCACCGGCGTCACAGCACGCGCAGCATCCGTCAACACCCGTGTCACAGCACGCGCATGCGCCACAATCGCCGCACACGCCACAATTGTCACAATTTGCGCAGCCGCAACAGCCGCCACCGTCGCCCATTCCCCCCATGGGGATACAACAGACACAGCAGCATGGCCCACCTCTGCCGCCCCCGCCACCCCCGCCTCTAGACCCGCAACAGGGACAGCAGCCACCACAACATCCGCTCTTTTCTTCGTCTGCCACCTGCGGGAATGGAAGATAAACAGCTTCGTGTCATTGATGCAATTTGATAAAATGAACAGAATGTTGAAAAATGCATGCAAAAATACTTTAAAAAAGTTTCAAAAGTTAAAAATTGTTATGCAGCTGAAATACATGTATGCGCATACCACAAACGTCGTCAGCAATGAACATTTATTATTTACATACATTTTTTTTTATTGTTCCCATTAGTTTATTAGAAATGAACTTGATTTATGATGAAACAGAAGAATAAAAATAGAAAATACTGTTTTCATTAAAACGTTAAAAAGTAGCCTATTGCAATTTTTAAACTTTGGCTGGACAAAGATCAATTATTGCAGATATGAAGACTTGCATGAATTTTGATCAGGTGTTTTGTTCTGGATGGGGATTTCACCAACATTGTAAAGTATACTTATGTAGCAAAGTATACTTTGAGGGACAAATCATTTATTTTTTCCGAATGCATTATTTCATATAGAATTAACGTTATATTGAATGTATTACATTGTCACAGCAAAAATGGCTGTGATAATGTAATAAATTCAGTATAATAAAAATTAATAAATTTATCCTTAAATTGAAAATTTCTCCCTCCAAGTGTAGCAAGATAAGTATACCTTTTGAAATCGGCTACTGGATGGGGATTTCTGCCTGTGGTTTGTATTGTCATTAGCCATCTGTCTTCACAATATATTTGTCTCGTCCACGTTAGTGGATAGTCGGACATAGCAGTCGCAATTCGGGTATATGCGGCGACGACGACGTTATATGCGTCAACAATTGTGGACGTGTGTCCAATAGCTTCCTCACAATGATGACTATCCATTCAGTGTCATTCAGGTGACATTGACCTTCGTATCAACACTTTTGGACAGACGTGCAAATGTTGAATACTTCGTGATTCGTTAGTCGGATCATTACCAAACTTCATCAAGAGCTTCTTCACAGTCATGGCTATCCACCCACTGTCATTCATGTGACGTTGACCTTGCTCACGTAAATGTAAATGCTTTGATTTAACGACGGCACTGGCTCGATGACCTTGCATGTGGGACACGTCGAATCGGCCAGTGTCGGGATTGGAACTCGGGACCTTTCGATCCGTAGTCCGATGATCTACCATCGGACTACGGATCGAAAGGTCCTGAGTTCCAATCCCGACACTGGCCGATTCGGCGTGTCCTTGGGCAAGACACCTTCGTGATAGCCTAGTCCTATCGGATGGGGACTTAAATAGTCGGTCCCGACATGCAAGGTCATCGAGCCAGTGCCGTTGTGCCTTGCTCACGTTGACCTTCGTGTCATATGTACTCACCCCGGTTCCGTCCGTGCCCGGCTGTGACGTCACGGGAGGTGGGTAAGCGGGCGGGTATTCACCCCCGGGCGGTGGGTAATAGTTACCAAACCCCGGCTGGGTTGCCACGGGAGCGACGGCCGTCATTTCCTCTCACAGTAATTAACTGGCGCTCGTTACCCCGATGTAGTAGTATTTTTACACTCCACTGTTGATAATGTTATTGACATAATATCACATGTCACATCCGTCACTATATATTCAAGACATATAAACTAATTATATAGGATTCCGCGTTAACCCTTTGAACCCGAAATCCCGCTATAGCGGTTTATGCAAAAAGTGCAGATCCAGATGAGCCGGCTCGTAACGAGCCGTCTCATTAGGATCTGAACTTTTTGAAAGCAATTTTAATATTTCTTAGAACAAAAACACCCCCTTTTCATAAATGGACGAATCTGAAAATCATTTTGTGACCATTGGATTGGTCGGAACATTAGCATATCACAGTCAATTCCAGTTCCTTAGGGTTGAAAGGGTTAAGTTAATGTTTGAAAACCGAATTATCATAGGCGTGGGTGTACATTATATATGTGCAATGCACTGTATAACTGAAGGGTACATTGGAAGAAGGGGGCTAAATCCCTTAGCCCCAATCGTCCACTTACCCACTTCAATTATGTAGTGCTTGTCAGAAAATGTCCACACGTTTGTTTTGTTTATGCCCCCGCCATGAATGTCCGGGCTGTTGGAGGGATTTAGAAATAACTTGGCACAAATGTTCGCCTTTCTGAGATCGTGTGTCGCGCGCAGACCCATGTCAAGTTCAACAGTCAAGGTCACACTTGGATATCAAAGGTCAACAATGAAAACATTCTTGTCTGGGCTGTAATGTTGTGGTGGTAGGAGGGATTTCGAAATAAATAGGCACAATGTTCACCTTGATGAGACGGCGTGTCGCGCCCAAGACATAAGGGCCCGTTTCACTAAACATCTATACGATAAAATAGTTCGTACGAAGATTTTTATTAATTTGTTTCTCACATTAACGTGGCTACATAATGCTACCCTTTTTCACCTACATGCACATATCATTACGTGTGAACATATCCTATACATATGTAATCCCGTCAACACAGTGCGTATGTGCCACTGCGTATGAATATGTGTGGTTGTCATACTTGTAGATTCTCCGATTTTGAGGATACGGATGGGGTTATTTTTTGCATTTTATAACTATTTGTAGTGTTGACGGGATAAATAGAATACATGTAGTATGTTAGTGCCGTGAATGCGAAAAATATCTGGCGCGGCACGGTAACAGGATGGGCTCGGCAAAGCCTCGTCCATCCCGTTTCCTAAGCCTTGCCAGCTATTTTTCCCATTCACGGCCCTAACCTACTATTCTCTATATCAACATCGCCTATCAGTGTAAATGTTGTTCTAAATTTCAATTTTGCACTTACGAACTGTTCCACACAATAACATTACACTATGTGTTTCTTCGATAATTCTCATCAAATACATACTGCCATACCTTAATATTTACCACTATTCAATGAACTTGTATATCCGACAGTCACCACCCGCCGGTGTGTTTATATCTGACTATACCAGCGGAATAAATCATATTAACTCTTCCTAATTACTTCTATTGTTGTTGCGTTTTAAATTATTGTAATGTATGTCACCAAAATGCTCCAATGTAAGTATCCGTTACGGAAGTAAGTGATTATTATTTAAATAGTATGTACACCCGTCGCTATATTATTTTGTTTGGTTGAATTGAATAAAAGCTACTCGATTGACTGATCTTGAATACCAACATACCGGTATGCGGTGTTCAATGACCGGAGTAAACATATTTAAATCAATATCGGAGAAATTTCCAAATACAGTCGAACCTACCCGAACGGCCACCTCTCTACAACAACACCCTCTCTGTAACAGCCGCTATTTTATATCCCAAATGGATTATTTGCTCTATATCTAACCCTTAGACTGCTGAACACGAAAATAGTCGTCTGCTGTTGATTTTGCCTTCTTTCTCAATAAAAACATGTTTTGACAGCACTTTACAATCATTTCCGTTGGAAATGATTCTAAAATGCTGTCAAAGCATGTATTTGATGAGAATTATCGAAGAAAATACAATGTAAATAAACAGCAGACGACAATATTTAATTCAGCATTAACCTCCCTACAACAGGTACCTCTCTACAACAGCCTGTTATGCGTCTTCCCATGAGTGGCCATTGTAGAGAGGTTGCACTGTACCATAATACATAAATGTATTGCCTTTGGAAATGTCTAGGATATCGATTTAAAAATTAGTCATATTTTTTTTGGAAACTATTAATAATCCCATTATCTTAATGTCCTTTGTTATGATATATGACATATGAAACAAACCATGCGAGTTTGTACCTAAGAAGAAATGTGCAATATCTCGTGAATGATTTTTACAATATTTTTTTGTAAATTACGTCGAAAGTTGACGAAATGTTCGGGGCAAATGTGGGTTACAAGCCGGCCTGGCTGGATCTACAGTGTTTACAAATGTTTGGTTTATCCTCATGTCCATGCATGTGCTGTGTACATTGTAAATGCAGCAACAAAACTCGAAAATGTATCAAAGATGTGATAATATGTTTTATCTCACACCATACCCGTATCATGTATAAGCCCAGAAATACAGGTGGTGTGGGATATAATACTTAATTCTTCTTACGGGTCTAAGATGTTCGTTAAAAGTTGCGGGAAAAAATGAATAATTCAGATTAAATATCTAACAGTAGACCTTGATCAAAATGGGCGGATGCACGGGATGATCTGCAGCTACATGTACACTGCTCACAAACGTAATAAACCCACCTTCGACAAGACGCGCCATGATATGTATATGGTATGGTATGAATAACTGTTAACCAAGTATTTAACTCTTGCAATACAAAAGATGAATTCATTTAGAACCGTCCAAAGACGCAGGTTGCGTGGTGGTAAAATATATATGCTGGTTAGAACACGTCATAGGATAACATGGTTAACCCGGCTTAGACCGCTACAGACAACAATTGTCGTCTGCTGTTGCTTTTCTATCTTGCCTTATTTCTCAATAAAAACATGGTTTGACAGCACTTCAGAATCATTTCCAATGGAAATGATTCTGAATTGCTGTCAAAGCATGTTGTAAATTATTCTAAAGTGCTGTCAAAGCATGTTTTTGATGATCAAACTGGAAAATAGAAAATAAACAGCAAACGACATAAATTAAAATAGCGGGGTAAGGGTTAAATGCTCTCTGTTATATAGATGGTGTCTCAGATAAATGTGGCTGTGACTGGAGAAGCGGGGCGTATGGGTTTTTCGTCCTGCGTAGATCCAGATCAGCCTGTGCATCCATGATGACACGTAATTGTTCTATGCATTCACGCATTTTAGGCAGGTACACTTGCCTTTGGGCGTGATTGTGTAAGGGAGACTGTCTGGCCGTTTGTCGTGGCCTGCGACCCGGACGTCTTGGAGGAAGGGATCCTGGTGGGTGATCACGAATTCGAACAGGGTTACAACCGTGATACCTTGAAGTTGTCTTACAACAGGGTTACAACCGTCATAACTTGGAAGTTGTCTTACAACAGTGTTACAATCGTGATAACTTGAAGTTGTCTTATAACAGTGTTACAACCGTGATAACTTGGAAGTTGTCTTACAACAGGGTTACAACCGTGATAACTTGAAGTTGTCTTACAACAGGGTTACATGATAACTTGAAGTTGTCTTACAACAGGGTTACAACCGTGATAACTTGAAGTTGTCTTACAACAGTGTTACAACCGTGATAACTTGAAGTTGTCTTACAACACTGTTACAACCGTGATAACTTGAAGTTGTCTTACAACAGTGTTACAACCGTGATAACTTGAAGTTGTCTTACAACAGTGTTACAACCGTGATAACTGGAAGTTGTCTTACAACAGTGTTACAACCGTGAACACTTGAAGTTGTCTTACAACAGTGTTACAACCGTGATAACTTGAAGTTGTCTTATAACAGTGTTACAACCGTGATAACTTGTTAAGTTGTCTTACAACAGGGTTACAACCGTGATAACTTGAAGTTGTCTTACAACAGTGTTACAACCGTGATAACTTGATGCTGTCTTACAACAGTGTTACAACAGTGATAACTTGAAGTTTGTTCACGGTTGTAACACTGTTGTAAGACTATTAATCTTCACAACTTGAACAATTTGAATTGAGCTTTGTCATATAAGAACAAAATACAAACAAAATACATGGTTTCAACAAAAACAAATGTGTGGTTTGACGATATTTTGGATATTTTGGATAGTCAAACAGCACGACTGTCACATTCATCATCTAATACATATACGAGCTAATAGGCCTTTAGAGGCGAGTTTTGTTTTCACGGCAATTTTATATCTCTGACTGCTGGTTTCTGATCATTAGTAGGAAATGTTTAATCATTGTAACGTCCCTTCCGCACGGTATTCACATGTGGAAGGGTATAGGAATAGATAGTGATATTGATGTTATAATAAATATTAATATTAGATGGAAATACACAATAATATTAATATTTGGCGTTCAACTTCAATAGGTCAACACCACTATGGACTAGATGTACTCAACACCGTGAATTGTTGCCATAACTACATTTATTAAATAAAAAGTCATACCCATAACATAAAACAATTACATGTATAAGATCTAATTATACAGTAATTATATATATTGGCAGCAAGAAATCGACAAACAATGAAACATGCCGCAGCGACGGCGTGAAACAATAGCGAAATCGTCAGTCCTCCCAACCCCGTCATACAGTTTTCAAACGATTATATTTAATGTATTGGTGTTTAACGGCCTATCAACAGCTAAGGTCATATAAGGCCGGGTCAACGGATTCGATCCCGCATTTAACATGCTGAATTGGGGGAGGGGGAAATATAATCAGCCCTGAAATTAGAATAACCTGACCTGGTGCCAGGTCCATACCACATCAAATTCACTTGGCCCCTTCCCCTACAAGTAGTAGTATTAGGATAATCATATTATTCGTATAAGGTGTATAGCCGGATTCAACTGTCACATACAACAAAGCGATCTCCGGGGAGGGGAGTGTGTCACCTACTACCATGGGTCAAGGTTACTCAAATGACCTAGGGTTGTTAGCTATCAATGTGAAGAAGATATTAATAAATGTTAGCTAACACCCAACTAACGTATCAGGACATATGCGAAACATGGACGTACGTCCAAGTTTTGATTGACGTGACCTATATTGCAAGGAAATTAGGTCAATGTCATTTGAATGACCCAAGATGGTTAGGTAGCAATATAAGCAAGCTACTGATGAAGGTTGGCGAAGATCAAAGTAACATGTGACGAGATATGCGAACTTTCGACGTACATTGTATGTCTCATTGTTTTGACGGACATGACCTACATTTCGAGAAAGTAGGTCATGGTCACCGAATGACCCAGTGTGGTTAACTATCAATGAAAGGAAGCTACTGATAAAGGGTGGCGACCATATAAAAATAACATATGAGGAGATATGTGAAATTTGGCGTAAGTCCAAATTTTGACGGACGTGACCTATATTTAGAGAAAAGTATGTCAAGGTCACCCGAATGACCTATGGCTCTTAGGTATCAATATAAGGAAGTTTGGAGAATATCCGAATAACGTATCCGATTACGAAATCTGGACATACATCCAAAGTTTGACGAACGTGGCCAATATTTCGAGAAAAGTATGCCGAGGTCACCCAAATGACCCAGGGTGGGTAGGTATCAATGCAAGAATGATACATATGAAGTTGGCGAACATCCGACTAACGTATCAGGAGATATACGGACGTGACATAAATTTCAAGAAAAGTAGGTCAGTGTCACCCGAATGACCTAGTGTGGTTAGATATCAATATCAGGAAGTTTGGCGAACATCCGACTAACATATCAGGAGATTTACGAAATTGGACGTACGTCCACATTTTGACGGCCGTGACCAATATTCTGAGAAAAGTAGGTCAATGTCACCCGAATGATACAGGGTGTGTATGTATCATTGTAAGGAAGCTACTCATGAAGTTTGGCGAACATCCGACTAACGTATCGGGAGATGTACGAAATTTGGACGTACATCCGAATTACTTTAGGTATGGATGGAAGTAAATTATTTACAATGACCTTCACGTTGGTGACCTAGACCTTTGTGTCAATAATGTTGGACGTATGTTCAAATTTCGCATTGTGCACCAAATTTGGTCAAACCAGTGTCAATTTGTGGATATCTAGGAATGTGGGGAAGTCATTGATGAAATTTGGTAATGATCCAACAAACGGATCAAGAGATATGCGATATTTGGACTTACGTCCAAAATTTACGTCCCAAAGAGTTGACGACGACGACGACGCCGGAATTGTGACCCATCGTTAAATTACCCATCACATGCTCCCAACCAACCAACACAGTTACAAAAACACAGCAACGCCGACACAAATAATATGATTAAGTCGGTGGGTGGGGTTCGAACTCTTGACCAGACGGGATGAAGAAAATCTGTGCCACACAGTTCGCGCCGCTCCTATATCGGTTTCTGTGATCGAGCAGCTAAATTCATAATTGAAACAAGCCGCACGATGTTGTACCTAAGAAAATGTTCAATTTAATATATTTACAGAAACTGTGATAGTTTCTGTAAATGACGTCAGACGATGACGAAATGTTCATATACGGAATTCAATTTCAAAATTTCGTCAACTACCGATGTCAATTCAGGAAAATATCGTGGTTACAGATCACGTGGTTACAACAACAACAACAATAGCTGAATGTGTGCAAATCTCGCCCACTCTAAAGTAAGTATTATTTGATATTTTCCTTAATATGTAACGGACTTTGATGAAATGTCTTCATGAGCTGCATTTGGTGGTCCCGGGAGTTCGGCACATACTTTTGTCGTTTTTGCGATGAATCGATTTCCGTGTCGGTAGACACCGAAATCGATTCTTCGCAAAAACGACACAAGTCTAGGCCTAGTACAGATACCACCAAATGCAGCTTAACAAGACCCGTTTGATGCGCCATATTTCATCAAAATCCGTTGCATAATGAGGACAAAATAAAAGAATACGTACTTTGAATCGGAGGGCTTCTGAAAGTTTCAGTACTTGTTGTTGTTGTAACCACGTGATCATACACCTTGATAGCTGGCGTGTCTCAAGTGTGGCTGTTACTGGACAATTGAGGCTTATTGAGGCTTATTGGATGTGTGACCCTGTCAATGTAGCATGACAAAATTGCTTGTTAGAAGCATCACGTGTGTTTCGTTTATGTAATGGCGAACAGTGCAGATCCTGATCAGGCTGTGCGGACGCACAGTCTGATCTGCATCTACACTGATCTGGTCAATGTAGCACGACAACGTTGCTTGTTAGAAGCATCACGTGTGCTTCGTTTATGTAATGACGAACAGTGCATATCCTGATCAGGCTGTGCGGACGCACAGTCTGATCTGCATCTACACTGATCTGGTCAATGTAGCACGACAACGTTGCTTGTTAGAAGCATCACGTGTGTTTCGTTTATGTAATGACGAACAGTGTATATCCTGATCAGGCTGTGCGGATGCACAGTCTGATCTCGACCTACACTGATCACTGGTCAATGTAGCATCACAACGTTGCTTGTTAGTAGCATCACGTGTGTTTCGTTTATGTAATGGCGAACAGTGCAGATGCTGATCAGGCTGTGCGGATGGCCAGCCTGATCTGGATCTACGCTGATCGCACAATCCATAAGCCCCATTTCTCCAGTGACATCCACGATTAGATACGTACACACATATAATACACTTGTATTTTATCATGTATTGTTCATGTATAGCATGTCAGTATGATACACAACTGCCTGTGTAATCTGGCACCGATTGAAACACGCCATGCGATGTTGTACCTAAGAAAATGTGCGATTTAATGTACATGTATTTACAGAAACTGTGATATGTTCTGTAAATGACGTCAGAAGATGACGAAATGTTCATAGCAAATGCTAAATTCAATTTCAAAATTACGTCAACTACCGATGTCAATTCAGGAAGATATCGGAAAGTTTGTAAATATTTTTTTCATGAGATATCACAAATGTGCCTACTATTTGGCACCGAGTATCAACGTTTCTGAACATCTATTGGCAATGCCAACTCGCAGTCGAGCAATTTCTTCGGTCAATCAAGTTGCTTGATTTCAAGCACAGTATTCAGTTATTTTGAAATAATTCCAGCACCAAAATATTTACACAATTCCCTAACATTTGATTGGCCCGTAGCAAGTCTCTGTCCAACATGTATATCCCCGTAAACTCCCACGCCGAACTACTTTCCGTAACCGTGAGGCGCAGTTAAAATAATTCTTAAGAAAACTGAAAATAAACACATTTTCTTGATGAATTTATTTCAAATGCTGGAATTATAAGGAATGAATGGCCTTTTTTTTTTATTTATCGGGGATATAAACTTGGAAAAGTCGCGGGAATACTGAACGAGGCCTTCCGGCCTTCGTCCAGTATTCCCGCGACTTTTCCAAATTTATACCCCGATAAATTCCACAAAAAGGCCATTCATTGCTATAATAAAGAAAATCACAAATATTAGCAATATTGGCACAGTGTACCATGTACATAGTTTTGAAAGTCGTGTACATGTATCACAAAAGGTTGCCTCCGGATTTTGATAGGAGATGCGTCTCTTAAAAAGGTCAGTCATAGCAGATCTAGAGGGTGATCGTTAATATATATATTTGCAATTGTCCTGAATATCGGTACTTTGTAGCATCAAAATGGCTCGAATAGCTGACATCAATGTGGTCCCAATATGTTCGTATCAAAATGCCTCAAAGTAATTCGCATCAAAATGGTCCCAAGTAATTCGCCATCAAAATGGCACGAAGTCGTTTTTGCAAGTAATTTTCATATCTTTTTGAGAGCAAAAATACCCCTGTTTCATAACTGGACTTGTCTCAAATAATTTTGCGACCATTTAATTGGCTGCAAAATTAACATATCAAAATCCATTCAAGTTACTTCGGGGTGAAAGGGTTGAATGTATACATGTCGAAGTGGGAACGGATTTTTACCGGAATTATTTCCCTCATGCTCCTCTCCGTCTACTTAAATAGCAAGGGGCGTCTACCTTCCGCCAACACTAACAAGGTGTATGATCACGTGGTACTAACACCAACAACAACAAGTACTGAAACTTCCATAATCCATCTGATTCAAAGTACGTATTATTTGATAGTGTCTTTATTACGTAAGTGATTTTGATGAAATATGGCGCATCAAACGCGTCTTGTTAAGCTGCATTTGGTGGACTTTGTATGTTCGCCCAAGCTTGTGTCGTTTTTGCGAACAATCGATGTCCGTGTCTACCGACACGGAAATCGATTCTACGCAAAAACGACATCAGTCTGTGCCGAACTCCCTGGACCAATGAATGCAGCTCATGAAGACGCGTTTGCTGCGCCATATTTCATCAAAATCCGTTGCATGTTAAGGAAAATATAAAATAATACTTGCTTTGGAGTGGGCGACGTTGTTGTTGTTGTAACCACGTGATCATGCACCTTGACTAAACGACGGAATAGAATCTGAATTATTCGTCTAAATCCGTCTAATAGCAAAGTTGCTTCGAATTAAGAGTCATGGACGGCCGTTTGCCTTATAAATTAATTGCATCGATTTTTTGTTGTTGACAATAAAACGAATAAAACGAAAAACTACTATTGCAATAAACAACTATTATTGCGAACTGAACATTAATTCTTAAGAAATTGGTGTATTAACAGCATTTCTCGACATATAGATTAAATATTTTGCACTAAAATATATAAATTAATAATTTACTCTTCATATATTTAGCGAATATCATTCATCCTTAAGGTTCCAGGTCAGTCTAATCCATCCTAAGGTATTGTAAATTGTGAATGCTAACGAACTTGAGTTGATGACCTTCCCCAACCAATCAGCGCTTAGTAAACAGAGTTGTCAACCTGAAATTCGTCCGGTAAAGAAACTGGCTCACATGAAGTGACTATATACTTCCGACAGAAATGACATATATACGGTGTTCCAAGTAATACCATTAGTGAAGGTAGATTTACGCCACTGTCAATGTGTGAGGATATGTGCAATTACTTTTGCGTGGTAGGAACGGCGAGCGAACATGAGCCTGGCATTGTCAGTAGATATAAAAGCTGTAGCATATGAGGATGACATCATCTTGTATTTTGACAAAATTCTCGGCATTTTCTTCTGGAATTCTTGTTTTATGATCACCGACTAATGGAGGCTCCATTCATATATGTTTCAAACTGGTAAGATTTGCTCTCATAAAGACAAGGTTATTGTCGTTTTTTCAGCAGTTCGATACAAGAAAAATGTCAAAAATCTGATTTTATGCCAAAAAAATGAGTTTTAGGGTGTTTAAATATGCGTTAAAGTTGGGCAGGTTAACGTGAAACAGACTGTACGCATCTGTCATGGACCCCTCGTCAGATACACAGCGGTGATAGAGCTAACAAAGACCTACTATGCAGGAAATACATTCAATAACGTCTTTGCAATCTTTGCATTTAGTGCAACAATCAGCACAGCAGGCGCGACAATCACCAACCTCGCCCACTCCACCGATGGGGACACAACAGACACAGCAACACATCCCGCCTGCGCCACCCTCGCCTTTAGACCCGCAGCAGGGAAAGCAGCCGCCGCTCTATAACAATATTATATAATACAATGTAGACCCAATATAAGATTATATCGTGGAACATCTCTAAACCGGACACCTTGGGAGTCCCCAATCTGTCAGGTTTAAAGAGGTTCCACTGTACGTAAGAACTCCATGAACCATTTCTGTCATTTTCAATCATGAACAGACACGATATTGAAATAAATTGCAGTGACGTAGTATATACAATAGGGGTTCTGCCCCCCCCCCCCCCACCCCCGCCACGTCCAAGCGCAACCAATGTCGCAACCAAGCCGGGTCTGGCACACGCGGTTCTGGCACTTTAGCACCAAGTATTTAGACATAGCTATAACATGTGGATATACCTGAGGTACAATGAAGGGTAATAACTCTTGCCTGTGGCTTATAATTGGCTCGATAGAGCTCTGTGGCCGAAGCTGTCTCGGGGACTACTGCAAGGTACATCTCGCCCGACTGCGAAACAGTTCTGGCACAGAGTCCAATCAAAAGTGCAGGAAATGGGTTAAACACCGATTATTGCTGTGTCATGGCTGTGTGTATGATAACGAGAGGGTAGAAGGATTGGCAGCACAGGCAGAAGACTTTCGCAAACGAATTTTACCGGCTGGCAAGGATCGACATTTCCAATTAGAGATACCTTTACAACTAGTTATACCGATTGGCAGTTTGACCGGCTGGCACGCATCGACATTTCCAATTAGAGATACTTTTACAGCTAGGTATACCGATCAGCAACATGGCGAATACATAGATCAACTGCTCGCAGAAATGCAGGCACCCGCGCCTCTCCATGCGGTTGTCCAGAACATCATGAATGAGCCCATCCCGGAAGCAGCGAAGACCGATTGCTGAAGCCCTTGCTTCCAGCCGCTGCACGCAGCTATCGACCTTCCCCAAAACCTCGGATAAGCAGCCAGAGGAAACGAAAGGTCATTGCCGATGAGTTTGATCGCTTCCTCCTCAAAAACGTTCCGAACAACCCAGGACTACCAGAAGGAGATTATAGAGTTGTTTGATGTTGAAAGGAGGACCGATGGGCCATCCAGGGCAAGGGCATCCAGATCCAAGAACCTTCCTGGCTCTCAACCGGGTCAAGTTCAAGCTTGCTCTTAATATCCAGCTCCGCAAAGACAATCACAATGGTACTGAGGAGCTCACAGACCACGTGCTCCGCCATAAACAAGAAGCTGTTCTGAAGGCTCATGAGATCAAAGAGGCACTAGCCAAGGCATTCCCTAGTATCCTGGAGACGCTCGAAAAAATGGACACAATGAGGCTCATGATGTGTGGTCGACAGAGTGTAGACGCTTTGGCTGGACATCGCCCGATACCAACCTCCGAGGGGTGGCTCCTACATTCCACTACCAGAGAATGTGAAGAACAATAAAGCGGTCATCAACATGCGGAATAAGGACTACCAATGCATTTTGTGGACCTTTCTGGCTGCCCTCTTTCCAGCGGCCAAGGACCCACAAAGGACTTCCAAGTATCCAACGGAAGACGGCCTCGATTTCACAGGGGTCGATACCCCACAGCCATCTCCCATATCCAAAAGGTCGAACAACAGAATGACCTGGCGATAAACATATTCGATTGGGGTAAGGGGTCATAGTCCACAGGCTCAGCAAACAACCGGAAGTCCGAAGGACAATAAACCCCTTCTGCTCATTGAGAAGGCTGGCAAGTTTCCCTACACCTGGATTAAGGACATCAACTGACAACTGTATGACCAGAGCAAGCGCCGGGAGCGTAAACACTTCTGCGAGCGCTGCCTCCACGGCTACACCAGGGAAGACTTGATGGAGGCCCACAAGCCCGAGTGCCGCGGGATTGTGCAGACGGCGGTGAGGGTGGAGATGCCTGAAGAGGGGAAGAACAAGCTGAGCTTTCCGAACCACCACAAGCAGCTCCCAGCCCCCTTCATCATCTACGTCGACTTTGAGGCCCTCACCACAAAGATCGAGGGCCCAGAGCTCGACCCCACAAAAAGCAATACCCAAAGGACTCACAAGGCCTGCAGCTACTGATATGTGGGTGTGCTCTACGATGGCCACACAGAGCCGACAGTGGAATAAAGAGGTCATAACGCAGCGGAGCACTTCCTTCAATCACTCCAGGAAGAAGAGGGCAAGCTTAAGACGGTGCTGGCCAGCCCCATAGACACGCGGATGACCCGATATGACTGGCAAGCTTACAGCATAGCCACGAACTGTCCTGTTGATGGAGATTCTGTCCGGGACCACTACCACATCACCGGGCAGTACTGAGGGGTGGCCCAAACTGACTAACCTCAAGCTGAGGTTGAGCCCGAAGACTACAACAATACGTGTGGAATTCCACAACTTGCGGGGCTATGACTCGCATCTCAGCATGCAGGCTATCTCGAAGATCGAGGGCAATGTATACTGCATCCCCAACTATACGGAGAAGTACATCTCCTTCTCCCTTGGGCAGCTCCGGTTCATCGACAGCGCCCAGTTCCTCGACAAGCTGGTGGCGGCCAACAAACATGAAGTTTTTTTAGATTACGGCTCGGTATGAACCGGATAGAGAGAGGAGAGAGCTACTTATACGAAAGGGGGTCTACGGAGCGGTTCGCAGAGCATCAACTCCCAGCAACGGAGGCCTTCTACAGCAAGCTCTCTGATGAGCAAATCAACGAAGACGACTATGCCCACGAGCAGACGTGCTTGGGGCAGTATGGTCTGGACCCCGCGCATTACTATTTCGGCAGCTCCTGGGATGCCTTGCTCGAGAAAACTTGAGTAGAGCAGACTAGGACCAGCACCTCCTCGCCGAGAAAGGGCTGCGCGGTGGTAAATCGATGGTCTCAAAGCGGTACGCACGGGCCAACAACCCGTGAGTTTTGGGCTATGACCCGTCCAAACCAAAGAGCCATATCCTCTACCTCGATGGGGTGGCACCTACCGAGGTCTAAAAGCTGATTCGCAACTCCCTGGAACAAGGAACTCTATGTGCTCCACTACAGGAACCGGCAGCTATCCGGTACCTATCTCTGAGCCTGCGCCTGAAAAAGATTAACCGGGCCCTAAGGTTCAAGCAGAGCTCCTGAATGGAGCCCTACATCCGAATAAACACAGAGTTCCGGAAGAGGGCGACCAGCGATTTCGAGAAGGACATGTACAATCTGATGAACAACTCGGTATTTTGGGAAGACCATGGAGAACCTGCGCAAGCGAGTTGGTGTCAAGCTCGTGCGTGCAAACGAGGATGACAAGCTGCGGCGCCTTATCGCCAGCCCAGCCTTCGCTCGGACCAACGTCGTCGATGATGACTTTGCGGCGATCCAGATGCACAAGAGCCGCCTGGTTCTCAACCGACCTGTGTATGTGGGTATGAACATCCTCGACCTCTCCAAGCACCTCATGTACGACTTCTACTACAACCACATTTGGTGACAGAGCGCCCCAGCCGGTATACCTGGAGAGACTAGACAGGGTCAGTCGCGCGACTGCCACCACCCTCCAGCTCGCCAGGCTGGTAGAGGTACCGAACACCAACACACGAGTGGTGCTTTTGCTTTTTAAGACCAACCGCGAGGGCTTTTTTCGCTACAGGCGGGTCTCCTCACTCTTCATGGCCGATGTCAAGGCAGGCAGCCTGGCAACCCACTCAGTTGATCGTTCCCCAGATGGAAGTCGCAACTCCTGGGTATATTGACCAAGTCTCTTCCAAAGATGGCATTGCAAACACTTTAGCAGATACCTTCTCCTAGAACTCATCTAATAACTATTCTGAGGAGTTATTCAATGTGAAATCTGAGCAAGAGGGAACCAAACTAAATTTCAATTCAGACAATTCAGAACACTACCATGCTCATTTCTCTATAAGGGAATTAATAGCTTCCCTCGCGAAAGCACACGATACAGAATAAGTATTGGATGAGGATTTATTGGAGAAGGTGTCTGCTAATATGCTTGCGATGTCTGCTTTTGAAGACACTTGGTGTCCTACTATGTTAAGATGATTGATAGAAGTCGATTTACATTTACTTTTTATCGTGTAAATCATGTCCCATGTTGTTTTCATTTTAGATAGAGACTTCAACATGCAGACAAAAGATCTCCAAGTCTTTCTGTTGCTAGCTTTGATAGTGCGTCGAATGTTCGCTCTAAAAAAAAATACGAGCATTCGATTTTTCTGGTGTTGCAGTCATTGCCTCTTTGTGTTCTTCGTCAAACCATGGTTTATTGATACGTTTTGGCTTTGCCAAGTTTTTTTGCATTGTCTTTTCTGCAATATCGTGTAAAAGGGAAATATAATGTTCAAGTGAATCTTCCGCACCCCGAAAACGTTCAAAATCTAGTTCAATCATGCACGTGTCCCAATCAGCTTTATGTAATTTCCACCTTTTGACTCTGTCAATGGCAGGTGGTCGATTACTCTGTAAGAAGACAGGAAAGTGGTCACTCCGACATAGGTCGTCACCAACTTTCTGTCCACGTAAAGTCTACATACAGAGAACGATGGCACAGAGTTAAATCCAGAGAGGAATATGAACCGGTTGCGGGATGTAAATATGTACTAGATGTATCATTAAAAATGCTGAGATTGTGATCGGACAGAAATTCTTCATTAAGTTCCCCTTTTTCTTTGTGTCTTTACAACCCCAAAGTATGCTATGTCCGTTAAGATCGCCAATGACAATGAAATGCGGAGGGAGCTGAGCGACAAGATCATGTAGTTCTGATTTTAACATAAATTCAGATGGTGGAATGCAAATAGAACATAATGTGCATCGTAACACTAACGGCCACAACCTGAAGATTAGTGTTAAGGTTCATAAGTTTATGTGGGGTGCTCACATTAACGAGGATGGAGACTCCACCAGATGCGCGCTCAGCGTTTTTCGAACACTTACTGTATAATGATGCGATTGAAAAGAAAATGTATCGTCAAATTTCAGGAATGTTTCCTGAAGACAAACAGCAATGGGGTTGTGTTGTGTTAATAATATTGTTAATTCATCACGATTTGCTTTAATTCCTCGACAGTTCCATTGGATAATAGTATCCATGTTTATGTATGTGAAAGTATGGGTTTGCTGGGTGCAACAGGTTTGGGAGTTGGAATGTCAGGAGACTCTTCGGTCTCCATCGAGTCCAACGACTCAATCCTGTTCTGCAGTGTAATGGGGCCGCCTGTCCCCTTCTACGATCCAGGGTCATCAGACCCGTTCCTGTGCGGTTTGACAGGTATCCACTCCATGGCAGTGGGCCTGCCCCTGAGTGGTAGTGGAGATGCCGACCTGTCACCGTGCCTGCTTGGCTAACCATTCATTCATTGTACGAGCCAATTTCAGTGGACCACATTGCTGTAATGATTTCCATAGGCACACCTTGCTCTTGCAGGTGACTTTACTATGGTCAACGATCGAACCAAAGCCAGGATTATTCGTCATTTCCGACGTGCAGACTGATACTAAAAATAATGGAAGCTTCCAGCTTAATATACTGTCATAACCCTGTATATTGGACACAATTTGTTTTGGGAAACCCCTTTCCCAAAACAAATGGTATCTCAATGCATGACCATTGCCAACTGTGTGCCACTATACATGTACATACATGTTACACAATGTTTTGTGCTGGTAAATAAGAGAGCGTTTGCCCCAGAACAATTTATGTTAGTGGTCAGTAACAATCTGGTAAGTTTAAGTTCTTTCGGTAGTACAGTGAGATTGAAAGTCAGAACGAAGGTATTGGTAGGGACTAGTTGTCCATTGACTTTCCTATTAATCCTTCTGGCATCAGCGACTCCTTGTGGTTTGAGTTGTTCGATCACCTCTTGCTCACACTTATATGAGCAAACCCCGGTGATCGGACAACCCCATTGCAACTGTTCAGTGATTTGTGTCGCTGAATGCCGACAGGAGTGTCCAATAATTTGCTACAGAACAGTACATTCTCTGCATGGCTCTTTCTCTCAACTTCTATGAGAAGATCACCAGAGCGCTTCAAGTTATTTGGCTCTCTTACCACACTAATCAATATATTCGACAAAGCAAAGACAGAAATTTGCTGAGGGGTTTGTCTGAATCAGTTGCATGGACCACAAGGAATCGATGTCATGTGGCTACATGCGCTTGTTCTGACGGTTGTTTTGTTGGTCGTAGTGGAAATGCAGGTCCGCTGTCGGGTAGAAAATTGAATTCCGCTGGTCGTGTCCGTTTCTTGGACGGACCAGTTGAACAGGGTTGGTTGGACGACTTTGTGAAGTCCGAAGCCTTCCAATCGATTGGCCTTATCGATAATTGTGAACTGGTGATTGATTTTTGTTTTGTTTCGGCGTTGCATATCAGTAAGCCGTTATATTCATCAGTATGTTCCACACCCTCCGAGGGGATTTGCTAATGTGTATATACTCGAGCAAGACAAAACAACTCACTCGTGTAGCACTAAACCGTGCAACACCTACTAGAGCCGGGAAATGGTGACACAATGTAAAAGTGAACAAGATAATGTACTCACGTATATATGAAATGTTATCACAAAACTAAACAAAAGAAAATATGCTCCAGTCACGAATCCAGCACCAGGTGCCACATAAGCCCATTAATCCCATTGGGCGTGACCACACAAGGATCTCCCATTTTCTTGCAGTCAATGCCGAAGTGGTGTATTGTAGTAATTCGTGACATCTTGGCCAGCCACGCAAGAGACTCACCAACTAGGATCCCTTCCTCCAAGAGATTTCTGAGCCACGTCGATCATGGTTTTGGTATATTTCCTTTCGGTCAGCAACCGGCGCACCCGCCCCCGCTCTTCCCGACTATGGATCACATCGAATTCGCAGAGGCAGTCCTCAAAGGAGTACATCTGTCTTTAAAGTGGAACAGCGCGACCCAGCGCGTCTGCCAGCGCAGATTCTTAAGGACGGAGTTGTACTTTTGTGTACTAGCCCAGTCGCTTTGCTCCGCGTGCCGACCCGAGAATGCCAGCTCCGAGTGCATGTCCTTCTTTTTGGTCATGGCCGACTTAGTCGAGCTGTCGTCGATTATGTATAAAGTGGGCTCGCCCTGAAATAGTTGGTAGAAGGCCCGCAGATAATCGTGCAGGCGCTCGCCGGCATCTACAATCTACTCATCTGGATCGGTGCATATCCAGGGGCGTCGTTGGTAAGTTTGGTTGTGCCGCACCGTAGGCCGATCACGCCGCGGTAGTGTTCCTCCACAACCAGTCTGGCCGCGGATTATGGCCGAGTGGGGAGAAACGAATAGGCTGAGTCATAGATACTGAATAGTGTGGCAGGAGAGCCCAAGAACTTAAAACGGTTGCGCTTTGGTGACCTTCTTATTGAAGTTGACAGAAAGAGCCATGCAGAGAATCTACTGCTTTATACCAAGTTCTTGGATACTCCTGTCGACATCCAGCCGCATAAATCTTTGAACAGTTGCAAGGGAGTTGTCCGATCACCGGAGTTTGCTCATGTAAGTCAGCAAGAAGTGATGGAACAACTCGAGCCACAAGGAGTTGCTGATGCTCGAAGGATTAATAGAAAAGTGAACGGACAACTAGTCCCTACTAATACCTTCGTTCTGACTTTAAATCTGGCTGAACTACCGAAACAACTTAAACTAACCAGATGGTTACTCGTCACAGCAGAACCATACATACCATACCCGTTGCGCTGTTACAACTGCCAACTATACGGCCACCACAAAGACAGATGCAATAGAGAGCTTGCATGTGCATACTGTGGCATTGCCAAGCACACCAATGACAACTGTGTGGAGGCCGAACATTGTGTCAGCTGTGGCGGTAACCATACGGCATACTCGAAAGACTGCCCGAAGTGGAATATCAAGAAGGAGATAGTTCGCGTGAAACATACACGCAACATATCATTCCCTGATGCCAGGAAGATTGTTGAAATACCAAAAACTCCTATACCTGGCTTCTCTTACGCTTCGGCTGCAGTCTCTCGAAAGCCCAGGCAAAGGTCAAGTTGTACATTAATGTACGGGCACCCCATTTAAAGTTCCAGTCGGGAATGTTATGAACTCAATAAGACACATCGAGCTCTTCCACAGTTGTGACATTATTAGTCGAGCTTGATTTGTGATGGACGGTAGTCTCTATCCTAGTTTACCTACAGCCCAGGACGTTCCAGCGGATCCGACTGCGTTTTGATTGAACAGGATAGTTGAAATTCAGTCTCTTCTCCTACATTGAGGATCCACCCGTACAGCCCTCGCCAAAATGTATCGGCGGACTGTGAACGCGGCTGACGGAATCAACACTGCACTCGCCTCAACTTCAGTAATTAGCGGGAAAGGGGTGTCTCTCTGTTATCAGCCGTTTTCGCCGTGGCAGACGCCGTGATCTTAAGCTATGTGGCCGCCGGTGCTGGATTGCTTTGTAGGTTGGCAGCCCGACGTCTAGAAGTCCAGAGCAAAAAGCATGATCGCATAGCTGTTCTTGCGCTGGCACAGAAAAACAGTATTGACGCTATCATTAGCAAAGCCATTTAAGACAACGAAATTTCGGATAACGAGTGCAAGTTTCGTCTGTGACGAATGGGACCGTTATCAGTACCTGACGGACGAGATAACAACTAAGTCCTCTCGACCTCAGATTCTCAGATGCCGGCGTAAAAAAAGCTCGTTATTGAAGGGAGTGCCGAAGAAAGGCGAAAGATCCTAGAACTCCTAGGGACGTAATATGTTTGTTCGCGTGTCTAGCCCGGGAGGTCCCGCCGTCGCCATATAGTCCGAGCGTTATAGATCCGTCAGCGCCGCCCGGAAATTAAAAAAACAGTTTGTGTCCTCCTAGTGGGACGGGGCTTATTTTGGGCGGCAGGGGGACCCCTGACCCCCAGGGGGCCCAAGAAGTTACCAACTATTAGCGCGTTTCTGAGCACTGGTTCCTAGCGCACCCCTGATAATTTTACATTTTAGAAAGTAGGTCAATGTAGCGGTATTCCACGAGTACCTGACAAAGAATTTAATCCCTCATTACAAAATAAAATCCAAAGCGAGGGAAGCGGCAAATGGGTTTGTATATAATTGGGAAAAATACAGCATGCGCGGACCAGTTCTGGCGGCTTCCCACATTACACGCGATATATTAAATTCTTTCAGATTGTAATAAAATAACTGCTGCTCCAATTGAATATCCCGGGCCACAACGACAACTTTAAAAATCATCAAAATCATGACTTCAAAAAATAAAAAGAAACTGGGTGGGCGTTGAGAAGAAGAAAGCCACAGCTGAAGTCAGACACAAGACCAGCATCTGGTGAGGAAATCCAGCTGGCGGCAAGACCAAATTTCATTCTCCCAGGGCCGCCACCACGGAGTAGATCAACCCACATATTGTTGAAAATAAAATAAATAATAATAAACATTCGGACATCCGGGTTTTCCAGGTATACATATACTACGCTTGATGAGTTGTGGATGAAAACACACAAGAAAACCTGACACCGTTGACCCGCAGTATAAGTATACCTCCGTGAAATCGATCAACCTAATACACTTATATATGTTCACACACGTGAAATGGTAAGTACACGCATAGGGTTGGCGGGGCCGAAGGAAATGGCGCTGGGAGACGCAGGGAGGGGCGGGCGGGTTCAAGGTGGAGGTGTGCCAGAACCCCTCTAGTGTATACTACTAGTGAAGCATGTCTAAATTAAACATAATGGGGTCCCCAGAGTGTCCGGTTTAGAAAGGTTATATTGTAATCATAACCGGTGAATGTGCAACACAAACTATCTACAAGTACGAGGATCGTATTTAGTAGTTAATCTTGCCCAGAAATACCAACGTTTCTGAACATATATTGACAGTGCCAGCTCACAATCAAGGAATTTGATTGTTTGAGCTGTGACACAACTCATGCTCAGCCAGTCAACCTGCTTGGCTTCAAGCGCAATATTCAAGTATTTTGAAATAAATAAATTGACAATTGTTAACAATATTAACGCAGGTGGTGCCGTATAAGAGCAGTCGAAGACATGCGTGTGGCAATAATAAACAGACAGTATGTATTAGACACATTACAGTGAAACCCATAATATGCCGAAATGTTCTGGGGGTTCGGTGTAGCGAACAAGTTCAAGTAACGGACTAATGTCAATATCCAGTATCAATACGGGGAAAAATAAGTTGAAGAATTTGGTTTACTCCCGGTTATAACACATTACATAACATGTGTTATAGCAGGGAGTAACAAATAAACTTATAGTCTGTTTCACGAAACCTGCCCAAATTTGTCGGCTATATAAACAATGCAAAAACAATATTGTTTTCGATAATGTTAACTTTTATCAACATTTAAGAATGAGCCTCCTTTTTATTTTTGTATAAATTGGTCCAATATTGATTTTAGTGAAGATGTCTATGGGGATTTAACATGGGGATTTTTTTCTAATTTCAGAAATAGTGGACCGTTGTTCAAAATCTAAATTTTCTTCTCTTAGTTAGATCAATTCCAAGCAATCTAGCCAGGTTTCAGAATCAATTTCCAAAATGTTTCGGTTTTTTATTCCTCCCCCAGATCCTCCACTTCCTTTTCCCCCATGTTAAATTCCCATAGACACATACATTTTTCGTAATAAAATCATTTTTTGACCAAATTTCCCGAAATAAAAAGATGGCTCATTCTTAAATGTTTATCAAATTTAATATTATCAAAAAAGGTATATGGCCGTAAACAAAATGGGCAGGTTTCGTGAAACGGACAGTAGTTTTGTTTCACTTATCTACGGTGGCACTACGACAATAGCTACCGCGTGCGCAAGCGAAAGTAAAAAAATAAAGTAACAACATATTTCCATGTCCCCTCTGTGCCACCGTACTTATCGATACTTTTAGGTATATTTAATGTATTTATCGACCTTGTTCCGTTACTTCAACCTGTGGTGTAGCTAGAGTCTAATTTGCATTGTATTTATAATTTATACTAACCCCGGATCCCTTCGTACCCGGCTGTGACGTCACGGGAGGCGGCTGTCCATCGTTGTCAACCATCGACTGGGTTGCCACGGGAGCTACAGCGGTCATGTTCTCGTACAGTAATGGCGGTATTCGCCTCCTGGTGTGCTACTTCTTAACACGCCTTTGTTGACGGATATTCGTGACGTAATCACTAAAGATAGAGAATAATAGGTTAGTGCCGTGAATGGGAAAAAATATCTGGCAAGGCTCTGGAAACGGAATCAACAGTTGGTGTTGAATCTTGTGTTCATCTCCTTGTATGTACCATGTACATGTATGTTACACAGAACAGGTAAACAAATCTCACATGTAAACCACAAATAATGTATTGGCGGAAATTTCAAAGTTAGGGGTAATTATAGGGAATAGTAGGTTAGTGCCGGGAATGGGTAAAAATATCTGTTAAGGCTCAGGAAACGGGATGGGCGAGGCTCTGCCGAGCACATCCCGTTTCCGTGCCGCGCCAGATATGTTTTCCATTCACGGCACTAACCTACTATTCTATGTATCCCATCAACACCTAAAAATGGCTGTAAGATGGAAAATATAACCCCAGCCACCGCACATACATGTATTCATACGTAGTGCGTAGTGATTAGAACGTATTGACAGGATATCAAAAATGTTTCACGGCACCGTATTTCGCGTCACATATGCACTGTGTTGACGGGATAAATTATCATAGACGCGGGGTGCATATACTAGTATGCGCAATACACAAATATCATTAAAGGTACATGCCCATTCAGTAGGCGCACAATGTGCTTTATATCAGAGACATCATCTGAGACATGTTCTGGCAAAATAAACATCCATTCACCATTACCCCACGTATTGATTGGCATAATTATACATATTTATATCAGACGTAACTTTCCACACTGATATCAGGGGCGATAAGCACGTTTCCTTAAAATATTTACGGACATTACTATTTATACACTGTATTTATTTTGTTTATGTGCAATTATCATGCTTTATAATCTGTCGAAAATATTATTTAGTATAAATACTTATACCTGTATAGCGGTCACTCGTAATCTTTAGAACTGGTGGAATAATGACACAATTATACACTTATTTAATTCCTATAAAGAACATTTAGTGCCTTTACCTTTAAAGGGTACAGTGGCAATAAGGGTAGCTAACTCCCTCGGGCAGTTGGGGTAGTAATGGCCCTTCTTCCACTGACACGTTCAACAATATTTAATTGAATAATACGGTGGAATATGGGACTAACTCTCTTATTCAATGAAATCAGGGGGCTAACTCAATAAGGGAGTAAGCCCATTTATTCCACTTACCCCTTTAATTATGTAATATATTGTTTTAAATTTCCATGCATTCGTGTTAAGCACAAATCAATTCCAACATGTTAGTCGCCACCCGCTTGTGTGATTTATATACCAACGGAATAAATACATAAATTAAGTACTACTAAAACTTCCGCATTCCGTTTGTCTCGTTTTGCGTTCTAATACAGTAATTCTCGCGATATTAAAGGTGCATGTCCACTCAGTAGGCACACACTGTTCTTTAAAGCAGTGCCGTAGCGACGTTGAGGCACACCGAGGCAACTGCATCGGTGTATTTTCCGGATTTGTTTTATGCTTTCATCATAAAAGCAGATCGTGATTTGACTATCCGTGACCATGTCTCCTTTAACGTTATTGCCTCGGTGGTTTTCATGTTCTGGCTGCGCCACTGTAAAGGAATTAAATAAGTGTATAAGTGTGTCACTATTCCACTAGTTCTAAAATTTACAAGCGCCCTCTATACACCATTACCCCATGTATTGAATGGCATTATTATCCATTTTGTATCAGACGTAAATTTCCACACTGATATCAGGGACGATAACCGTGTTTCCTTAAAATGCTAACGGACATTACTATTTATTCTCTGTATTTATTTTGTGATGTGCAATGATCATGATGATAATACTTATAATCTGTCGAAATTATTATTTTTTCAGGTGACGCATTTAATTAGTATAAATAATTAAAAAATATCATGCCTCATTTGCATATGAAAATAGCCTGATACCACCGCGAGTCACTATCAGTAAAATAAATCCGATTATATCTGTATAGCGGGCACTTGCAATTTTTAGAACTGCTGGAATAGTGACACATACACTTATTTAATTCGTATAAAGAACATTTTGTGCCTACTGAGTGGGAATGTTCCTTTAAGGTATGTATTCAATACCGTATCAACTATCATAATTTCAAAATATATAATTGCAAACATAATACATACATACAGTTTAAAACAGGGTTAGAAAACGAGCTTTTACCCTTATGTGAATTCGCATTGCGTGGTCCATTGGTATGTTAGTATCTATCTCGAACTATGATTGTTATAGTGTGGGTTCATAACTGAAAAATTTATCACTTCCGGATACAAGCATGAAATTTGGTGGAGTTGTAGAGAACAACAAACTTTATTTTTTCAGATGGGGAGCCATCGCAGATTTTACCCAGGTTGGCTAAAAATCCAAGATGGCCGCCAAAAATTTACGTGTTTCACCATATCTGAGTCTTTGCCCATCTAAACCACATTTAATAACTTTTATAAATATGGAATATAGTGTATGGACGAAGAAATGTACTGTAATCATCTAACAAAGCTAATTTGGTAATTGTATCATTTGCATAAAACCAAGATGGCCGCCAAATATCAGTATTTTTCATTTTTTATCTGTATTTGTCATCAAATAATAATTAAATGATTTAAAAATTGAGTGTGGAGACACAAGAAGGTATTTGCACAACTTCAGCTATCAAATTGGATTAATCGTTCATTTGCATAAATCCAAAATGGCCGCCAAATAACAAGTGTTGTGTTCTGTATATACCAGTATTTGCCTATAGATGATGTAATTATGTATTTTAATAAGTACCTAATGTAGTGTTTGGACACAATCATGTATTCAGATAATTTTAGTCACCAAACAAATAATGTTATTGTTTTGGTAAATCCAAGATGGCCGCCAAATACCACTGTTTAACTGTATATTATAATTTTCTCACATAGGATACAGCATATCAGCTGAATGTATCCAATTAGTTCTCGCTCCAATTTAGAACAATATAGTTACGTCTCATCTTGGACACCCAAGTACAAGTAGGCAATGGTCTAAGCTGTTCACAAAAGACAGTAAGCATGTTTTACATGTATCTGTGCAGACAAAACTTTAAAACTGTGCATTTAACGTCATGTTCAGACTGCATGAATATATTATGCAACCAGTCTACCTGCCTTGACAATTCACCAGTAACCATTGGAAATACTTCTAGGGTAAGGTAAGCACAACAGAGCCGTCTCATTCTGCCGAATCACAATTTCCTCCACACAGACATAACGCAGTGCATGTTAAGCCCACCTTTGTGCACTTGCAGCGTCCTCTGCAGCCCTTCTTGCATGAGCAGTGAATCAGTTCATAGCATGATGCTGTTGCATCCGTTGGTGTGGTCCATAGAGGCTTCCAGCCTGTTGAACTCTTCTTCCAACCCCAGTTGCCCGGATCAGGAAGTTCTGGCATGGCCACTAGTGCTTGTCCCCAACAGTGAACAGCCTGGTAGATAGTCCGTTTTTTGTGCGGAATGTTCTCCAGAGCTCGAGACCCCTTGGAAAACAGCTGTTGTCTTGCGGCACTGACCTTTTCTGCCTCAGATGCCCGGTCGTACATTACAACCACAAATCGCTCAACTAAGCACATACACTCGTCTGGGATGCGGTCCTGCGGTGGATTATTGGACAAGTGGACTAAGGCGTCTCCGGAAGTACATTCCAGGTATCCCATGCTGATTGTTTCCCTTTTCTAGCAAATGCTGACACTGTGTCGCACCCAGTAAATGCGTGGAACAATGGCAAAGCATGCGATCTTCTCGTGTCTAACGCATTGCAAATATCGTGCGTTGGTAGACCTGAAAGATTTGGCTGTTCCAAAAGCTACCCAGAGCTCCGACAAATTCTGGCATAAGTTTTCTCGCAGTTGCCACCGACAGAATCACAATATCTGTATCCACTGTTCGCACACTGATCTTCTTGTAGCCCTGTCCGACCTGATCAGCCACGTGAAGCATTATCCGTCAGTCAGCCTCCTCGTGGGAACATGGTGCTAACCCAGATGTATCTTCTCGGTCTGATGAGCAGAGACTAGTTTGTCTACTTATGCCATACAGTTCTTTGCCATCCACTGGATTTTCCATGAGACTTTGTCCTAAATAGTCGAATAACTCCGTCTTATTGTCATCCACGGGTAGTGCTGTGTCCCTTAGTTCAAGTGCACAATTACGAACATGACAATCAATGTCAAAGGTTGCTGCTTTACGAAGTCCTTGAGCTCCAGCAACCTTGCCACAGAAAAAGCATGTACATGTATCTACATTGTTCTATTCTGTCTGCTCGTACTGGATCTAGTTTCTAAGTCGCTACATGACGGGTCACCATCAATAGACGTTCTCTTCAATTCTCGTTCCAGTTTTGTGTTGTTGAATTTCAATGCACATGTTTTATTAAAGCGGCCTGATTTTCAACAAACGTCCGTTCTAAGCCATTCCCATTTTCAACTCTATCTATATCTAAGTCTACGGGCATTGCGTTTAGCTCAGAAAATTCTAAAATGTTATTAGCCAATGATATATAGTCTTGGCCAACGTCTAATTTTGATAAATTAAATGCAGGACAAATTAACTCTTCATTTGTGATCGTCTGGCAAATTAAACACCGACTCTAGTCTGTCACACATATTTCTTCTGATTGCATGGCGTCGACAGACATGTCCATCAGCTTACAACGTTTCGACATTATTGATGAGCAGATGAAGTCTCATGTAAAGTAGAATTGTTAGTGTTAGTTAGTATTATGTTTCTATGATACATGTTAGTAGTTGGTATATACATTGTATCTCATGCAGCCAGTAGACAAACACAATGAACCCATCACCAAGAAACACATAGACATGTCGGAGACGATCCAGATATTCCCGGCTGTTTCTATACAAACATTTTGTCCAACCTGAAAAAGAAAACTTGTACATGTAAGAAACATAGTCTATATAGTTTTGTATAAATAAGTCGATGGCATGCCGTTTTACTAATTATTCTCAATTAAAGGCATCTTTGACAATTTTAATACATGCCGATTGGCTATACAATCTTATAAATTAACTTTTGTTATTAGCAAGATATATTAATTATTACCTAAACGATTATCTCTTAATTATATCGCGCCCTACGAGGCATTTGACTTTAACATAAATCCGGACGCACGGATGTACGGAAGGACGTACGGTCGAAAGCAAAAGTGCCAACCATATCGCGTTGTCCGCAAGCGGGCGCGACAAAAATAGTCATCAGAGAGTGCCAGACCCCGCCTGAAAAGATATTTACCTAAATATGAGCATTGTTTGTATAACTCCGTTTAGCAAACGTGTTACGGTCTGTCTACAGACAGATGCTGTAGAGAAATTATTCCACGACTTTTCCATCCATGACCAAGACACGAATTTCCATGTTTAAAAACAGTGACTAATTATAACTTGTCCCTGTTCAAAACGAGTGTTTGCATACATGCGTCCTCTCCCCTACTCCCCTACAAAAAAATGGGCCGAAATGTGGCTAAGACAACACGAAATAAAAAATCGGCCAGGGGAGGTCCTACAGTAGAGCAAAATTGTTTTCTCTCTGCCAAATTTGTACCACAACCTAGGCCAGATATCTTAATCGGACACTGTGCGAACGATAAAAGATAAAGCTTGGTTTCGTAAGAACATGGTTTACCTGCTCACACGAATGCATCAATAGTAGAAAAACAAGGGTTTGTTCATCCAAATTGTTTTCTCTCTGCAACATTTGTATCACAACACAGGCCAGGTAAATTTTGTTCACGGAAATAGGTATCACATGGATTTGGGTCGCTGGACCATTAGGGGTGTTGTGAAAATGACAATTGCCATTTGTGAGGTGTTGCGTTCGGGTTCTTTCAATGGCGTTGGGAAACCAGACAGCATCCATATGTCATTAATTATTCAACTCACATCATTGTCGCGCCCGCTTGCGGAAAGCGCGATATAGTCGGCACTTTGGCGTACGTACGTACGTACGTACGTACGTACGTGCGTACGTGCGTACGTGTGTCCGGTTAAGCTTTTTGGTTAAGTTTTTTGGTTAAAGTTTTTGGTTAAAGTTTTTGGTTAAGTTTTTTGGTTAAGTTTTTTGGTTAAAGTTTTTGTTAAGTTTTTTGGTTAAGTTTTTTGGTTAAAGTTTTTGGTTAAGTTTTTTGGTTAAGTTTTTTGGTTAAAGTTTTTGTTAAATTTTTTGGTTAAAGTTTATCGTTATACTATATCTCTGCAACTGCTTTGCCCATTATCTTGAAACTTCACATGGGTGTTTATCATCATCTAAATTTTCATTCTACCCCCCTCCCGTGCGGCCCCTGTGCCCAATGTCAAGGTCAAATTACTTTGAAGTTTTTAGTTAAGTTTTTTGGTTAAGTTTTTTGGTTAAAGTTTTTGGTTAAGTTTTTTGGTTAAGTTTTGTGGTTAAAGGTTTTGTTAAGTTTTTTGGTTAAAGTTTTTCGTTATACTATATCTCTGCAACTGCTTTGCCCATTACCTTGAAACTTCACATGGGTGTTTATCATCATCTAAATTTTCATTCTACTCCCTTCCCGTGCGGCCCCTGTGCCCAATGTCAAGGTCAAATTACTTTGAAGTTTTTAGTTAAGTTTCTTGGTTAAAGTTTTTGGTTAAGTTTTTTGGTTAAGTTTTTTGGTTAAAGTTTTTGGTTAAGTTTTTTGGTTAAGTTTTTCGGTTAAAGTTTTCCCGTGCGGCCCCTGTGCCCAATGTCAAGGTCAAATTACTTTGAAGTTTTTGGTTAAGTTTTTTGGTTAAAGTTTTTCGTTGTACAATATCTCTGCAACTGCTTTGCCCATTACCTTGAAACTTCACATGGGTGTTTATCATCATCTATATTTTCATTCTACCCCCCTACCGTGCGGCCCATGTGCCCAATGTCAAGGTATAATTACTTTGAACTTTTTGCTTAAACTTTTTTGCTTAAACTGTTTCGTGTGTCCGGTTAAAGTTTTTGGTTAAGTTTTTTGGTTAAGTTTTGTGGTTAAAGGTTTTGTTAAGTTTTTTGGTTAAAGGTTTTGTTAAAGTTTTTCGTTATACTATATCTCTGCAACTGCTTTGCCCATTACCTTGAAACTTCACATGGGTGTTTATCATCATCTAAATTTTCATTCTACTCCCTTCCCGTGCGGCCCCTGTGCCCAATGTCAAGGTCAAATTACTTTGAAGTTTTTAGTTAAGTTTCTTGGTTAAAGTTTTTGGTTAAGTTTTTTGGTTAAGTTTTTTGGTTAAAGTTTTTGGTTAAGTTTTTTGGTTAAGTTTTTCGGTTAAAGTTTTCCCGTGCGGCCCCTGTGCCCAATGTCAAGGTCAAATTACTTTGAAGTTTTTGGTTAAGTTTTTTGGTTAAAGTTTTTCGTTGTACAATATCTCTGCAACTGCTTTGCCCATTACCTTGAAACTTCACATGGGTGTTTATCATCATCTATATTTTCATTCTACCCCCCTACCGTGCGGCCCATGTGCCCAATGTCAAGGTATAATTACTTTGAACTTTTTGCTTAAACTTTTTTGCTTAAACTGTTTCGTGTGTCCGGTTAAAGTTTTTGGTTAAGTTTTTTTGTTAAGTTTTTTGGTTAATGTTTTTCGTTATACTACATCTCTGCAACTGCTTTGCCCATTACCTTGAAACTTCACATGGGTGTTTATCATCATCTATATTTTAATTCTACCGCCCTACCGTGCGGCCCCTGTGCCCAATGTCAAGGTATAATTACTTTGAACATTTTGGTTAAAGTTTTTGGTTAAATTTGTTGTCGCACCCGCTTGCGGAAAGCGCGATATAGTCGGCACTTGGCGTACGTACGTACGTACATACGTGCGTGTGTCCGGTTAAAGTTTTTGGTTAAAGTTTTTGGTTAAAGTTTTTGGTTAAAGTTTTTTGTTGTACTATATCTCTTTGTTTATTGTCCATGCCTCGTCCCAAGGCGCGACATGCAGGCCGCGGCCATCTAGTTTTTGACTTGCAGACACTACCATAATTGATCACCTAGGCCTACAAATGTTTCGACCAAAAAACTTTAATTGTTGTTGTTGTATGTATGTGTGTGTGTGTGTGCGTGTGCGTGTGCGTGTGCGTGTGCGTGTGCGTGTGCGCGTGCGCGTGCGCGTGCGCGTACGCGCACGCGTGTATGTATGTATGTGTGTGTGTGTGTGTGTGTGTGTGTGTGTGCGTGCGTGCGTGCGTGCGTGCGTGCGTGCGTGCGTGCGTGCGTGCGTGCGTGCGTGCGTGCGTGCGTGCGTGCGTGCGTGCGTGCGTGCGTGCGTTGCGTGTGTTATGTATGTATGTAGTATGTATGTATGTATGTATGTATGTATGTATGTATGTATGTATGTATGTATGTATGTCGCTGATATTTCGGCGCACCCGGAGACAGCAAAAAAGACTGCTCCAGTATGTTTCCGAAAAATGGTAAAAAATGATTTTTAGCCAACCTGGGCCAAATTTGAGATGGCTCCCCATCTGAAAAAATAAAGTTTGTTGTTCTCTACAACTCCACCAAATTTCATGCTTGTATCCGGAAGTGATCAATTCCTCTATAATATTGAGCTATGAGCCCGCACTATTATGCCACATGTATATCAATATGACGAATGTTATGCTATTTCCACATTATACATACGTCGTATTGCCAAACTATTAACTATTTCCAACACCGTATTTAGTTCACCATCCATTTCAGACCAAATAACATAAATGCTCATTTGCTTTGTCGGAGACTGTCGTTAACTTTCGTCGTCATTTACAGACTTTCCGAATCATATTTACCAATTCACACATGTGATTACACGGCCTATCTCTCGTGAGAATATGATGTATACCATTTGCATGACAGCAGTGTCCGTATTGTGTGTTTCACTACATCAAGGTGCATGATCACGTGGTTACAACAACAACAATAGTGGCTGAAAGTATTGAAATCTTACCCACTCCAAAGTAAGTATTATTTTATATTTTCCTTAATATGCAACGGATGTTGATGAAATAAGGCGCAGCAAACGCGTCTTCATGAGCTGCATTTGGTCGTCCAGGCACATACTAATGTCGTTTTTGCGAAGAATCGACTTCCGTGTCGGTACACGACAGACGTTTGGGCCAAAGTACAGAGACAACCAAATACAGCTTAACAAGACGCGTTTGATGCGCCAGATTTTATCAAAATCCGTCACATAATAAGGAAAAAATAAAAGTATATGTTCTTCATGATGAAATTCCATCAAATATTGATTTCATTACGAAAACTCTATGTTCCTATTGGCTAAAATTGATATACACTGCAACCAGTCTACAACAGCCAGTCAGACACGGGAATACATAGAACTGGTTGTTATGTAGGTGACTGTTGTATGGATGTTAACCCTTAACCGCTACTCACAACAATTGTTGTCTGCTGTTGCTTTTATATATTGTCTTATTTCTCAATAAAAACATGGTTTGACAGCACTTCAGAATAATTTCCAATGGAAATGATTCTGAATTGCTGTCAAAGCATGTTGTAAATTATTTTAAAGTGCTGTTAAAACATGTTTTTAATGATAAAAATGGAAAATAAACAGCAGACGACAAAAAATTATGATAGCGGTCTAATGGTTAAAATGCTGCCAATACGGCCTCGCAATGATACATGCGCTGGTCCAATTGCTTTGTCAATCAAATAATTGAAGTATGTCGGCAGTTCTGTAAACTGAAACAAATGAGTGGAATTAGAACTGTGAACATGGTGTTTAACCGGTCGTCCTCTAACGGTAAACGTTGGGAACGGCGGGTTAAAACCTATTTTGACAGTATTGGACATTATTGACAATGATATACTATGTGTAAATGCCATTATAACACAGGTGAAAGTGAAATTGTTGACACTAAACAGTCAAAAATGGCATTCAAATCTGTTCAATGACCGTAACAATATAGACAATAAAAACTCAGCTACGCACGGAAAACTATGTTAAATTTTACCAACGCAGCATTCTCGCTAAATTTAGAAGTGGTCGTTTACTACCACTTTTCATAGAAACTGGTAGATATAACAGAGTGCCACTACCTGCACGTCTTTGCAAATTCTGCAATTCAAATCATGTTGAAAATGAAGTTCACTTTTTGCTCAATTTTGATTTGTATACTGATCTCGGACGACCATTTTTATATACGCACAAACAAGCAACACTGATTTTGTCAACATAGCATTAAATGATAAATTCATTTTTGTCATGAATCACGTAAATTTAACATTTCTTTTTTCATCTACGCTATATGATATGTATAGAAGGAGAAATCAGTCTTTATAACATTGGGTTAACTATTCGTTCAGTGCCATATTTATGACAAACTCAAATATTCAACTTTACATTTCACATTTTATTATCAAGCACTTATTACACAGTCATAACTATTTTACACACTTTTACGACATATGCAGACGGCCGGTGCAGTGCAGATTCAAGTGTGATCACGCAAACACGTAAACAGATCTGAATCTCCACCGCCAATCACTCAGATATAACAGATATGTGGCCACTGCCGGAACGCAAGCATTTTTCAATTTACTGGAAAATCCTATTAATACTTTTATTTATGTTATGTGTAACTATTAAACCAATTTATTAAATACGTAACCAATCATTTTAATTCACTTTGCATATGTTTTAAGCGTTAGAAAACGCATGTGCATACATTGTTTTACGTGTGTAAATACCGCCATGTTGTATCATAGTTCGATATCGGCCGGGTTTCTTATGTTGTATTGTGAGTTATATTACTGTTGAATATATTGTAAATAAGAAATGTGACAATTTAATAAAATAAATACATACATACATGTTACATATATAGCCATTTGTCAATGACAATAGTTTTATTTGATTAAGGCCTCTGGCCCATAACAACTAGTATTACGTGACCGACAATTTCAACCAATGAAATGTCCAGTAGAGGGTCACATTGTAGTCCGAGAATGATATTCGAAATGTGATATTCACCTCCATTTTGAATAACACTCTCGGACTGTTCTCGCGCAACGAGACGAGTCCGAGACTGATATTCAGGATACAATCACACAATCAATGCATGCGTTGTTTTAACATATAAGTTCTCATAATTGTAATATGCGTCATATAATAAAATAATTATTGTCTTTTGAGTCAGTGTACACGAGATTTACGGACATTCCTCAGGTCCGTAAAGTTCGTGTCCACTGACTCAAAGACAATAATTGTGTAATGTCCGTACTTATTAATAAGCCACTGGCCTGTATGTATGTTATACAGCGATCTGTCTGATTGTGATAAAACTATTGCCTGTTACAGGTGAGTTTTGCATTCCTGGGGGCCGTTTCACTAAACTTCGTACGACTAAAATGTTCGTAAATGTCAATCCAGTAATTGTTTACAAGAAATCAGTGTTCATGTGAAATTTACAGACTATTATAACTTTGCACTTACGAACATTTTGTCGTACGAAGTTTAGTGAAACGGCCCCCTAGACCAGAAAGGGAACCACATGCAATTTATAAAACATATAATACCATAAATCATAAGATCTACCACCTCTGAAGGCGACTGACCAAACCTTTTGAAATTAAACGTCTTACTAAAGTGATTTTTATGATTGATGTATTTGTGTTTAACGGCCTATCAACAGCTACGGTCATTTATGACCGGGCCTTAAAAAAATGTCAAAAACGTACGTGAGGGCCAAACCAGGTCTCCGGTCGGGATTCCGGTAGGGATGAACCCCGATCGTTTAATTACCCATCGCAAGCTCCCATCTGCTACCCACTGTTTTTTGTTTACCTTTCAGCGGCCCTTGGATGACGTAATCATCCGACTTCGATGACAAATGCTCCATAGTGACCATCTCCTCCGGGTTCCTCCCAAAGCGAATACATGGTATCACGGGAATGATACTGCTAACCAGTACGTTCCGTACAAAAACATTTGACGAATGTCTGAAACAAGTGTATATACTGAACCCTAATACAACCGCCATAACCTGTACCACTTGCATGGGTAAATACATATACCTCTCCCTGAACAGTTTGATTAAAACAACAGCATTCTTTGTTCATTTATCTTACATTTTCCTTCCAAATTCTGACATATGCCAGCCAATGCCCCTTTTATTGTAAATGCTCAGTTCTGATTTGGGGAGTCCACACCCCCCACCCACCCCCCCCCCCATTTGTACAGGTAATATGTGGGATTTAGTACTAAGCGCATTGACCCGGTCTTAAATGACCTTAGCTGTTGATAGGCCGTTAAACCCCAATAAACAAACAACCAACAGGCCCTGCATATAATACACTTGTACATACATCGTGTCCTGAATATGACGAGATCACCATTTTCAGGGAGCTAAAATTCCGACACCAATCAATGGCAACTGATCAGTACCAACATGTCCTTGTCCTAACACAGACTCAATACAAAGTTCTACTCGCCTAACTCATTCGTCCACTACGAATGCCATTCAGATATGCATGCACCAAGCATACATCAGCCCGGTTGCAACACGTTACGGTGGGCACATGCATCTCTTCTAACTTGATTCTCACTGTTAGTAGTCGATCTTCCAGGAACCTCACCACCATTGCGACCACTGGTCTGCCAGTATTTCACTACATTTCTCAACAAGTTAGAGAATATACAACCAGCCTTAGCTAAACCACTAGGGAAACAATCAAATACAAAATAGCGAATTATCTCGCCTTCCATCTACGCAAACCCAAACTATCTGATGTGCTGCTCGTACACCATTACATGGTACAGTATGCACCCTTTACATCGAAATGTGTATATTACTTGATTGAACACTTGCCTTGCCACAGATACATACTCATATTGATGCATGTACGTTGCCAAACAGTTACGTCTGTGTTTGCGATCCAGAACCTGTCTATGCTTACCGGTGTTCCCATATGTCACCGTAAATGGATTTATAATATGACTTATCGATCGCCCCTTCATAACAGCATTTGTATTTCGTCAGCAACAAAACTGGGATTGTCTCTAGCATATATCCTATTTTCCATTTATTTTCCGCAGGAATAATATTAAAACATAATCTTAGCCTACCTACCGGCGTTACCACTCCGTCTATGGGGCCAACTTTTATCAATCGAAACCCAAGTTTGACCACTAAAGAATCGTCTTCAGCTGACTTAACTCCATCACACCTCGAGACCACATGATCACATGATCTCCAATATCAGTACAAGTATATTTACATGTGTCACTCACTGAAGTTGTACTTAACCTAGTGCTGCTAATCTGGGCCCTCCTGATCACGTGACCTCCACTATCAGTACATGTACATGTTTATTGACATGCTTCACTCGCTGAGGTTGTACTTAACTTAGTGCTGCTTGTCGGTATACGTCACAGCTAGCGTCACAGCCGACATACGGCCACGATAAGGCCTGTATCGCCCCATCGATCGTCTTGAAATATCCCGCCTGGATCAGCGATCAGCTGGGTCCTCCGCCCGGTTGTCCGCCGTGTCATTTTCTGTCGATGTTGCAGCACCAATGAACCTGGCAACAAAGACGTAACAATGATACGCACCGTAGTATAACAAATATAATTTGCCTAGCATAAGCGTGAAATAAACACACCACCATACAGTAAATGAAATGCATTATAATCATCGGTGATGGCACAAACTGATAGACCCGACCAGCGCGGCACCCCAACAAGGACGGAATCAAGTAAACCAAATCCTCAAAACCCATCCTTCCAAGAAACATCAACCGGCAGGTCAGCCAATTTACACCATCACCTGATGCTCATTTGAAAACTAGCGAAATATTATAATTTAAACAATGCATGTTCGCTTCAATATTATGATTGTTGCAAACTTAAAACTCGCAATATGGAAAATATGACAATTGATAAATCAATATCGACAAAATACAAAGACACAATATGGGAGATAACCGTGTTACCTTGTTCCAAATTTCTCAGAATATCCACACAATCTGATCCAGATCTGCACTGTTCGCAAACGCAAATAGCACATAATTGCGACGCTCACGACTATTTCGCAAGATGTACATACATTTACATGCGCAATAATACAATGCGTCTCAATACAAAAAGGCATGTTCATGCATACTCCAACGAACATTCAATTGTACATCCGCGCAGTCTGACCAGGACCTACGCTGTTAGCCACCATGTGTACACAGCAAAACAGTGACACATCAGCTTAACTTCGGGTACATGTTCTGTAGCTTTGCTAAAATTGATCACATTTTGGAGCAATAAAACTCGGGTCTATGACCCAAACATTAGATTTAGCACTGCATTCAACTTGAATGGTTCCGCACAGTTCTTTTATTGAAATTAATATCATGCATACTCGACATTTTTTCAAGCCGCCCTTCTGACAAGGGTTTTTTAAATTATCACTTATCTGTTGTTCCATGCTCTCCATTCTCGCCGAAATCCGCCTGTCCGGCATACGGCTCTCACTGTCGGTAACCAGCTCCACTACATTGCGCGAAATATCTGCATTCATTCCGCCGCTTCTTTCAGAAAAATGCTGTATACTCGCCCTACTCTAACCGTCCATCTCGAATAAAATTACCTGTTTATGCAGTGACTGCTATCGCAAGAATGACGATACACGCCTTACAGCCCGCACACCACGTGCTAACAACCAGTCCTACTCGCTGCACGTGCTACACTTCCGTGTATTGAAGACAACAGTTTTCCGCTATGCTTGAGCGCACCGCGGAAAACTATTATTATTTCACCTACCGTGCCGTTGTCAAATTATCTTACACATGCTCCCACCCTGCCACCCATGCGTGCCAGTGGAGACATTTTCAGCGAATATAACAAATACCAACTTAACCCTTTCACCCCTAAGTAACTGGGATGGATGTTGATATATTAATTTTCCGACAAGTCCAATCCATTATGTTTCACGGAGCCTGTGTTCCGGCTTTTGTCCATCGTTCCGGAGTTACATGGTCCCTGTTGTAAGCTTTATAGAAAAAAATGTCGAGCCAACGGCTCCGTCGCCACTACACTACTTTTGTACCGTTTTTGCTACAAAAATGAGGTCGAAAACGTGCATGCGCACGAAAGAATTCACACACTTATTCCATTATTATGTCTGCTTTTCCTGCAACCAGCATATTTAAATGAATTTAATTTTGATAAACACATAAAATACTAACGAAAATAATATATATATGTATCAAATATCTTTGGGAAAAGAAGTGAAAAACGCCTGTTTATGAAGTTGGAGTGGCAGGCATGTGGTTCCCGGTGTTCCGCTCAGTTGTACTGGTTACCAGCCGAGCCAGTCGAAGAATTTGTCGATTCCAAAACACGAGGAAGAATTTATCGATTCCAAAACACGAGATGGATTTTCACAGATTTCCAGCAATTGACAGATATTTGAACGATATCAAACACAAAGGTAATACATTTACGTAATTACTGTTGCCAAGTATTTGTCTGAAGCGTTTACGGAACGTTTATTGCGAACAAAATAGTGCGATATGAATCTATATCCGACAAGAAGAGAAGTCGACAATGTTGTTTACAGTCAATATCTTGGCAGTTTTAATATCTGGTATTCCGATATTTCCCCACTTGTAATGGATCTTGTTTGGTACTGGTGTCATATAATGGACCTTGAACATTCCCATCCAACAAACTGCGGCAGTAAATTCATAAAAAGAGAGATAAATCAAAACTATATTGCAGAGGTCTGTCAAAAAGATAGTTGCGAACGGTAACTCTTGCAATCTACTGTCCGTAGAGTTACCTTCGCAACTATCAAAAAGACACCACCACCCCACGGGTGACCCCTGTGCATTAGTTGTAGGAACGTAACTCTGTAAAACCTGTACTGCGGTGCCGTCCGTAGCATATATGCTGTCAAATGTACGGGAGGCTTTACGTGCCTGCAAGTGCCCTTGTAGTTGTAGCTTAGATAATCTCAGCTATACGTATGTATTTTACTTTTCATCTGTCTTTTATATTTTATGTATCCGTTAGATCAAACGGATACAGAAAATAGATAATGTCTTCTACTATTTCATCTGTCTTTTGTATTTTAAATTCATCAGATGTAACGGATACAGAAAATATAAAAGACAGATGAAATAGTAAAAGTCATTCGTAGAGGTGAGATGATCTAAGCTACTACCCTTGAATTTACTTTGTAGTTATAGTTCACCCAGCCGAGATAATCTCAGCTAATTAGTAATAAGGTAACTTGAATATGCTGTGTAATGCAGGGAAGTTGCCCGACGTTACAGGCAGAACATTCTGGTTACTAATAAGGATGTATTATACTATTTCTGTTGTTTGTATTTTCTTCTGTATCCTATTACAAGTATTAGTATTAATCAATTGCATAGGTCACTTACATTATTCATTTCTCAATGAAAGTATATGTTGTTACAACTCATTTGAACCGTCTCGCTATAAAGCTATAATTAACTATATAAATAGCTTACAAGGGGTGGGGTGTTGTGGATGTAACTAACTTTGCAGGTAATACTAACATTTCACAACAAGAAATTATAAAGTTACGCAAAGTGTACTTCCTGGTAAAATAGTAGAAGAATTACCAAATTGGTTCCGATTGGCACAAAAATGGTTCGGGCGGCATGAAAATGGTTTGGTTAGGCAAACAAATGTTTGGGTGCATGACAATGATTCGGACATGAAAAAAATGGTTCGGATTGGAATATAAAAAGGTGTAATCGGCATGAAAATATTTTGGATCGGAATGAACATGATGAAAATTGTTCAGATCGGCATAAAAATAGTTTGGATTGGAGTGAAAATGGTTCATATCGACATGAAAATGTTTCGGTCCAGTATGTTGATGAAAATGTTTCAGATCGGAATGAATGTTCTTTGGACGGACATGAAAATTGTTTGCATCGGCATGAACATGGTTCGGGCATAAACATGTTTTGGGCATGAAAACTTATCGGACCAGCATGATCAACATGAAAATGGTTTGGTTCGGCGTAAAATGTTTTGAGCATGAAAATGGTTCTAATCGACATGAAAATGGTTTGGATCAGCATGAAAATGGTTCAGATTGCATGCAAATGGTTCGGATGGCATGAAAATAGTTTGGGCATGAAAATGGTTTGGATCGACATGAAAATGGTTGTGATCAGCATGAAAATGGTTCATATCAACATTCATGTTCAGACCAGCATGAAAATGGTTTGATTCAGATCTGCATGAAAATGGTTTGATTCAGAACTGCATGAAAATGGTTCAGAATTGGCATGAAAATGGTTATGACCAGCATGAAAATGGTTCGCATCGGCATGAAAATGCTTTATGAAAATGGTTCGGATCGGCATGAAAATGGTGTTAGTGCATTAAAACTTAAATGGTTCTTATCTATGGGAGGTAATATCCGCCATAATTATATTAGGCTTGATGCTTGCTTGATGCTTGCTTGCTGATGACATTGTAAGTTCTACCCGTCTTATTACAATTCTATGTGACTTGATGCTTGCTGACTGGTGCCATTACAACTTACTTTCATGTTATTTTATTCGTCATTCGTGTTTGTGACATTTGAAATCTTCTTGGATATAGTCTAAATTGCATTATGACGCCAGGTGCGCTGCTAAAACTTAAAATGGTCCTCCCTAAAATGATTTCATATGCTGGTACCCGTCCTACAATGCGTTGCTCTCTAAATTGGTTCCATGTCCCTAACGGTGTTGATGTAGATTGATGCCGCCTTTTCTGTTGCGCCATGTTTAGGTTAAAAGACACCAAATAGTTTTACTGTATAATTTAACCGAATCCCAGCCAGTCTTTCCTACTTTCAATATTCGTATGGATGTTGTGGGACCAACCTCGTCATGTCTCCCAATATTGTTTACATTATTTGGCCACGGAAACTCTGTTTACATCACGTGACCAACAGGCTCAGTGTTTTCTTTTAAATGCTTCAAATATGCTGAAAAATCGTGTTAAAAACACCCCTTTTCTAACCTTAAACCTAGAGTGTACATGCCAGGTTATAATATAGGGAGACATGTTTGTCTTTATTATTTCAATCTGACATTTTTCTGTCAAAATTATTACCATTTCCAGACGTACTAATTGACATTAATATACTTTGTATATCAAACGCGAAATGCCAGTTTGATATCAGGGGCGATAACCGGGGTTCCTTAAAATGATAAGGGGAGCAACTATTTATTCCATTTTTTTATGTGCAATATCATACTTTATGATATGTCGATAAAAATATTTATTCAGCATTTAGTTGATATAAATAATTAAAAAATACTGCATCATTTGCATATGGAGCTAGCTTGATACCACCGCGAGTCTCTATGAGTACACTAAAGATTACTAAATAATTATATCTGTGTAGCTGGCACTAGTAATTTTTAAAAGTGGTGGACTAGTTGTAATTATACACTTATTTAAGTTCCATAAAGAAAAGTTTGTACCTAATAGATGGGACCCCAGCTTCAACAATAATTAAATATCTATTTTAATTAGTCAAGATCCAGAGCAGAGTGGGTGCAGGTTATTGGAAATTAGGTCCCACAACATCCATAAGAAAAATGAAAGTAGCAGAGAATAGCAAAATGTGTGGTAACGGGTTAGTGTTTTAGGTAAAATCAATGGTGGTGGCCCACCTTAGTCTGATCCCGGACGGTTATTGGTTTGTATCGGTAACGGGCCAGTTTGACAGTCAACCTGTGTAAGTTACCATATGTGTAACTTACTATAAAAATGTGATTGTTTTCAATTACGTACATATGTAATTTAATTATGAGGATACATGTATGTATAAAACACATTAGTAAGTCAAACACCATACATACATATTCAATTTAGTTAATATAGGTTAGAGAAGAACAAATGGTGCGAAATCGTCAAGACGGTAAAAGTTGTCCGGTATGAACAAAATCGTGCGGGTGTTTTGAGGTCACTGACACAGATTGCGTGCAAATTTTGATCCATTGCTACCCAGTTTCACTTGAGGAACATGTTGGTCATGTGATGTAAACAAAGTTTCCGTGGCCAAAAAAAAATGTAAACAATATTGGGGGACATGACGAGGTTGGATTTTTCTGTCTTAGGAATAAGTGAAGCAATTGTTTAATTCATGCAGAACCAGTACAAACCGACTGCAGGTCATGTAAAAATAGGTCCCACAACATCCATACGAATAGTGAAAGTAGGAGAGACTGACCTTATTGGATGGGATTCGGTTAAAGTGTATAGTAAAACTATTTGGTGTCTTCTAACCTATACTGTGGTCATGTGTAGGTGAAATCTTACATCAACACTGGCATTGGAGGTGTGCCTCAAACAGCCAATCACATCTCGTACTATTATTTATTAGTCGGAGGATTCCTAACATTGACAGCAGTGGCATCTGGCGTCATAATGAGGCACTACTAACATATATATTGCTTGCATCATTCTGCTTGCGGCTTGATGCTTTCTGCTTGCGGGTTTCCGCTTGATGCTTACTTCCTGCGGCTTTGTCCTTACTGCTTTCGGCCTTATTCAAAGTGCTAAGTGTGCTTGTTCATACTTTCTATTGCAAATGCTTAGTGCAATAAAACAGGGACACGAATAAGGAAGTATCAATAATTGTAATGTAAATAAGACGAATGAACAAAGCAAAGCAATCTGAACAAAGCAATCTGCAGAATGGACATGTAAGAAAGACAAATACAATTACAACAAGCAGATTTCAAATGTAATAAATACAAATGACGAATGAAATAACATGAATACAAGTTGTATTGTCATCAGCACGCAAGCATCAAGTCACATAGAATTATGGCGGATATTACCTTCCATGAAAATGGTTCGGATCAGCATGAACATGGTTCGGACAGGCATGAAAATGGTTCGGATCAGAATGAAAATGGTTCGGTCGGCATGAAAATGGTTCGGGCATGAAACTGGTTCGGTCGGTATGAAAATGGTTTGGTCGGCATGAAAATGTTTGTATGAAACTGGTTCGGGCATGAAAATGGTTCGGATCGGCATGAAAATGGTTCATATCAACATGAAAATTATTTGTATTGGCATGGAAATGGGTCGGACCAGCATGAAAATTGTGTGATTCAAATCTGCATGAAAATGGCTCAGAATTGGCATGAAAATTGTTCAGACCTTGGCCAGTTCTTTCAGATTAATCAGTCCGGATCATGTTGGAACATTATAATTAGTGGTGTAATGTCTTAAGTTAACTTCTAGAGCATTTTGAAAACTTCTAGAAAATCAACCAAAATCTGAAAATGCCGGTCCGAAACATTTTCATGTTGATTTGAGCCATTTTCATGACAATCATAATTATTTTCATGCCGATCTGAACTATTTTCATTACGATCCAGACCATTTCATACCGCTTCGAACCATTTTATTGGAACCATTTTCGTGCCGCTCTGATTTATTTTCCTGCCGTTCCGACTTGTATTTGATAAAATTGTAGTAACATATTACATGTGATTTTAGTTGTGCTTGTGATCATTTGAGACACATTGGCTTTTCATTTGGAAATAAATAGTCAAAGTGTTAAGATGACACTTTATCAGGTAACGAGCTTCGTATTGACCGAATACGTACTGACTGATAACAAATTGTTGTATCAGGCATTGACCTGATACAAACAACCGCGTTACAAACAAAGTGAAAACTAACGTCCGATTGGTCGGATGACATCCAAATGACGTTACCGAATGACGTCAGTGTAATGGCGCAACATAAACAAGTCCGCGTTCTGTCCATAGATAATGACGTCATTTTTTAGCGTACATCTAAAACGTTACCTGATAAATAGAATACCATGCTAGTGTCTTTTGATATCGGCAAGCCTCGGAATTCCTACGCGTTTCATGGCCTTGCCTGATAAGCTTGATATCAAAAGACACTACCCTGGTATTCTCTATTTATCAGGTAACCTGCCCTGTATTGACCGAATACGTACTGACTGATAACATATTGTTGTATCAGGCATTGACTTGATACAAACATCCAGGTTAATACAATAAAGTGAAAACTGATATTCCATTGGTCGGATGACGTCACGTGACGTTACCGAATGACGTCAGTGTAATGACACAATGTAAACAAGTCTGCGTTCTGTCCATAGATTACGACATCATCCGATATTCTGTGGTCATAAAACGTTACCTGATAAATAGAATAGTCTACTGTCTTTTGATATCAAGTTCGGCTCGGAAACGGTAGGAATTCCTCGGTAAAATTCCTGCGTGTTTCCTAGCATTGACGTCACAGAAACAAGACCACATTCTTTTCAACGAAAACAAAGTCACAATTGCTCATTATGTACCTAAAGACGTTACCTGATAAATAGAATACTATGTTAGTGCCTTTTGTTATCATGTTTATCAGGCTCAGCTCGGAAACTGTAGAAATTTTTTGGCAAGCCTTGTAATTCCTACGTGCTTCCTAGCCTTGCCTGGTAAACTAGATATCAAAATACACTATAGTCTGGTATTCTCTATGTCACTACAACATTATGGTAAAGCTCTGCTCTAACACACAATGTTTTTTATATTACAGAACAGAAGATCATCGCTCGGACTATTTGGAAGTTTAGGAAGCCAGCTATGTTAATTAATCTACCTGTCCAGATATGGACAACCAGCCAAAGACTGGGAGCCACATTAGTGCCCTGTGTGCCACCGACATGTACTGGATGGGAACCAACTTCATTGCGTCTCCAGCAATGATTGTGAAATTGGTGGTGATGTTAGTGAGCATGTACAGTGCCAAGGATCATCCGCAGTGACAATGGAGCTGTATGGTGTTGAGTTGCGAGAGATTCTGGTCAACTTTGGTTTAAGAACGACTGAGACACAGAGACTAAAGCCATCCAAAAGTGTGCATTCAAAAGTTGAAGTACATGTACTTTTAGTGCATGCTAGGGACCAGAGCTCCAATACGGTTTAGCCTTCAAGAGTAGTTTACCCTCAAAAATATTTTTCAGTGATAAAATTCTCATAGTACAGTACGGACATAGCCTTTTTTTTATTAATTTGTTCCCATGAAATAACAATTATTGCCCTCAATTTAACAATTCGTTCCCTCGAATTAACAATTCATTCCCACGATATAACAATTCGTTCCCTCGAATTAACAAATAATTCCCACGAATTGACAATTTGTTCCCTCAATTTAACAATTTGTTCCCTCGAATTAACAATTCATTCGCGTGGGAACGAATTGTTAAATTGAGGGAACAAATTGTTAATTCGTGGGAACGAATTGTTATATTGAGTGGTAATAAAAACGAAGTAATAAAAAATAATAATTCTACGTCACCTGTGGGGCTCCGTATCATACAGTATTTCACCACTAACTTCAACTGTAAGTACTTCATTTCAGAAACGTTTCATAAACTTGTTAATTGAACAGACATACATAACTATCTCCATCTGTTCTTGATACGTATAGGTAGAAAATGTGGTGCAGGACAACATATTTTCAGCTGCAATTTTCTAATGCTGAAATGTCAATGCTGATTTATACTCCCTCAGATGTATTTCAATGCTGAATTCCTGATTTTCAATGCTGATTTACCCCGAAAGTATGCTGATCTGGAGCCATGAGGGGCCATGTTAGAACGAAAATATAATTGTGTTTCATTGTTGTAACACGACAAACCTATATTTATGCCCCCGTCTTGGTGGAGCCATAGGCATATAGTATTTGGACTGTGTCTCCGTGTGTCTGTCCGTCTGTCTGTGTTAAACGGAGTTTAGAAATTCTGATATAACTTCTATATTCATTGAAGGATTACCTAAATATTTCAACACAGCATACTTGTGGACAAATGACACACATCCATGCTGCCCTTAATATGACCTTGACCTTTTGACCATAACAACTTTGAACTTTTTCACACATAAACTCGCCGGAGCTTCTCATTTCTGTCAGAACTTCTATATCCCTTGATGGATTACTTTAATATTTCAATACATCATAGTTGTGGACACATGCCACACATTAACATTTCCCTTAATATGACCATGACCTTTTGACATTCATAACTGTGCTTGTGAATACTTATCACTTGGGTTAATTAACTTTGCCACCGTTTCTCCAATCTGCCTCCGGGGGTATTTGTGTGCCGACGGCCACATTTCTTGTTTATTGATATTTCAATACCTTGTTCTGTAAAAATGTTTTACGATACATATTCAACACTGGTCCATGCACTATTAAAACAGAAAACTGACGAAAATAAATGTTGAGTGCACGTTTCATGCCTAAACCAATCCTAACATTCCGAGTCGTGTTACAGGAAACAAAACATTTGTTTAAGAATGACCTTTGATCTCATAATATGCTTCATCTTATCACCCTGGTAAATAGAGAATATCAGCCTAGTGTCTGTTGATATCAAGTTATCAAGGCTAGGAAGTGCGTAGGAATTCCGAGGCTCGCTGAGGAATTCCTGCCATTTCCGAGCCGAACGTTATCAGGTATCGTGTTAAATATGTTAGGCGATATTTTTGTTGAAAAGAACTCGGACTATTTCACGTTGTGTCATTCCACTGATCATGTAAATGCCTGCTGCGACAATATGTTATCAGTCAGTACGTATTTGGTCAATACAAAACTTGTTAAGTGATAAAAGTCTGATTTTAATACATGTACATGTATTTCTAAGAAGAACATAGATAATGTGTAAGTACAGGTATACAGGTATGTTTCACATCATAGGAGATGCTCTAAGTTGGCTACTTGGCAGCTATGTTGTCTAAATTGGTTAACTGTCAGCTACATTAATTTACAGTGGCTATATACAGAGCTCTGCTTATATGGATCATTATCGTTTTTTATCCATGCTGCCATTAATATGACCTTGAAACTTTGACTTTTTCACACGTTAGGAAGTGTGCCGGTGTCTCAATTCTGTTATAATTTCTATATCCCGTGTAGGATTGCTTTAATATTTCAATACATCATACTTGTGGACAAATGCCACACATCCATGCTGCCCTTTATATGACTTTGACTTTGACCTTTTGACCTTCATAACTTTGAAACCTTTTCACTAATTAAGAAGCTTAACAGAGTTTACATAAGACTTGTGCACAAATGTCGCACATCCATGCTGCCCTTAATATGATATTGACCTTCATAACTGTACATGTGCTTATGAATTAATTATTAAGGTATATTGTTACATGTCATTTCAAATTCAGCAGTTTTATGTATCAATTTGTGTAAATGACATCAGTCTACCAACACAATACAAATGGTAAAGTATACCAGACTGGCTTTGAACATTTAGTATACATGTATACGAAACGTTAGATTGTATTTGATCCTAAATTATTTCACTCGGTAACATTCTTACTTTTTATGAGGGGCCAAGTGTCTTCTTTGGTGTGGCATGGACCTGGCACCAGATCAGATTATTCTAATTCCAGGGCCGTATATATTTTATCTCGATGTAATTATTCAGTTCTGATTTTGGGATTTCACACCCCCCCCCCCCCCCCCCAATGCAGCAGGTTAAAATGGGATTGAACCCGTTTGCCCGGCCTTACATGACCTTAGCTGTTGATAGGCGGTTAAACACCAAAACAAACAAATAAAACTTACTTTTTATGACCCATTATAAAAGTACCGGTAATAATATTAGTACTAATCCTATTACTTTTGGGGTGGGGAGTGGGGCTAAGTGACTAGTGTGGTGAGAACCTGGCACAAGGTCTGCTTATTCTAATTTCAGGGTCTGAATATATATTTTTATTTTTTTCTGTAAATATTCGGTTCTGACTTTGGTTCCCCCCGCCCCCCCCCCCCCCCCCCGCCCCCCCCCCCACCCCCCCCCCCCCCATCCCAGCAGGTAACGTACATGTATGCCATTATGGATTCAAACCCATTAATCCGGCCAAAAATGACCTTAACTGTTGACAGGCCGTAAACACGATTAAATCAAACCATTACACAGCCCACCCATGAGGCCTACGTGCTGAATGTTAAATTACTTAGATTGTGTTAACGTTTTGGCAGCATTTGTGGAAGTTTTGGACTACCCATTATTTCTGCAACACTATGTCCGATTGACTTGAAACTTCATGTACTTGTTTGGGCGGGTGGTTGGCAGCATGCGAAGGGTAATTTTAACAGGGGGGGTGCATTCTTACCGGAATCCCGATATCCTTGGTTTGACTCTCAGGTACATGTTTGACTTTCTAGTACGTGAGAGCTTAATCCGGTTATACCCATTATGAAAGTAATAAGATTAGTACTAATACTATTACTTTTGGGGAGTGGGGCTAAGTGACTCTGGTGTTGTAAGGACCTGTCAGGTTATCCTAATTTCAGGGCTGAATATATTTTTTTTCTGTAAATACATGTATCCCGTTCTGATTTTGTGATTTTTGGCTCATACGGGACTAGTACTACAGTTTTTCACTGATCAAGTTCATACTTCCCATACACGACTACTATAAAGTCCCGCTGTGCGTAACGCAAACATTATCTCACCCCTCGGACCCTTACGGAATTATCTACCCTTTTTTACTAAATAATTCCTATTTTTGGCTCATACCGCGAACTAATCATACAGTTTTCCACTGATGAGGTTCATACTTACCTTACATGACTACTAACTATAAATTTAAAGTTGCGCAGTGCGTAGCACAATTTTGTTACTCCAACTTAAATCATTACGGAATTAACCCCATTTTTCGGCTCCGAAATTCCCATTTTTGGCTCGAACAGCGAACTAGTCCTACATTTTACATCAATGCAAGTCATACTTTAAGTACCTTACAACCATCAAATGCTGAAGTGTGTAACACAAAAAAAAATCACTGCCTCAAATCCTTATGGAATTATCCCCTTTTTCAATTCTGAAATCCCCATTTTTGACTTATATGAAATAGTCCTAAATTGTTCCATCGACCCAATTCATACTTTGCATACATGACCACAATATAGAGGAAATAAATTAATCAACACAAAAATGTTCACTCCACCTCAAATCCTTATGGAATTATTCCCCTTTTCGACTCTGAATTTTTATTTTGGACTTGTACAGCGAAATTTGTTTCCACTGATCCAATTCATACCTTGCATACCTGACCACCACCGAGCACCACAGTGTGTAACACAAAAATGTTCACTGCATCCAAAATCCTTACATAATTATTCCCTTTTTTAAGATCCAAAATTCCTATTTGTTGACATTTACAGTCAGCTAGTTCTACATTTTTCACTGATCTAATTCATATACTTTGCATACCTGATTACCATCAAGTGCCGCAGTTAGTAACACAAAACATTTCCACCTAACAGCATATGGAGTTATGCCCCATTTGTGACTCAGAAAATGCAACTTTATGCTTGTCTTCTACTATTTCTCGTGTTAAACCAATTTAATTCATACTCGTGCACATAACAGTCAGCTAATGGTGTAGATCAGCAAGTGACATACACGTACATGTATACCATTTGACCTTAATGTGACATTGACCTACGTTTTTTTTGCTTCATTGACCATGCCTCGGTGGGCGTTTATTGTGACCTCCGGCGCTCTTGTTGGTGTATCTCTGCAGGTCAAATTTGCTTGAAACTTCATATACTTATTTGTCATCATCCATATTTATTATTTAGTCCATCCATGCAGCCCACTGTGTTCATGGTCAAATGACTTAGCCAAAAACTTTAACGCACCTTTCTGTCGTTATATAGCTGCGTCTCACAGGCAATATCCGCCATTTCAAAATTGATTTGATTAAAAATATATGGGCCGCGCCTTGCGAAAACCGGCTTAATG